>CAUYRH010027964.1:0-58029 GCA_963574655.1 Perodicticus potto
CTCACGTGGTCTCCATTTAGGTCTCAGGGGGAGAAACTGAGACCAGGGAGTTTAAGTAACCTGCCTGAGGTCACAGAGCAGGTGAATGGAGAAGCCAGGGACTCAGACCACCACAGTCCAAGTCCAGCGTCTGTGCCCCTAACCATTGCATGGTACTGACCAGGCGACCAAGTCCCTTTCTTTGTTGCTGCCACCAGCAAAAGAGATAATTTATTTTTCCTTTTCCAAATGCCTGGTTGAATATGCTCTTTCTGACAATGCCCAATGCCCTCACTAGAAGTTCCATTAGGCCATCCACGATGGCCCTTCATCGTTGTCACAGGTGAGAACCTCTGGAGTGGGAGTTTCTGCCTCCCTGGCCACCTCGGGCCTGCCCTCATTTTCCGTCCACTGTCTTCCCTATCCAGTTAACCCTTAACCACGGCCTCCCTGTGCCTGCCTCTCTCCATGTCTCCCTGTTAGTCACTGCTGCCTAGAAGTTGGGGGTCCTCGGGGCCTGTTCAGTAGCTCCCCAGGACAGTGGACACTCTGACTGCAGCTGGCTCCCAGGGCCAGTCACTGGAGCCAGGGCCAAGTGGGAAGGATGGAGTCTTGGACCCCTTGGCTCTGGACATTCCGTACCTCTAGGAAGGATGGTTCCTTCCCTGGCTTAGAGAAACTCCTACCAGCCTCTCAGAATGGTTATGAGGGTCCAGGGTTTGAGAAGCAGCTTTGTGATGTCTTAAGTGACTATGCCAGGGAAGGTGGGCCTGATTCCTCTGGACGGCAGATTAAGGAGCTTGCCGGGGATGAGGGCGTCCCTCCCTGCCTCATTCTTGGGTACATATGTTTTAGGCCCTCACTATGTGCAGATGCTGCTGTAAGTGCTGGGGAGGCAGTGGTGGTACTTCCCTCGGGGACCTTCCTACAGGTGGCAGACAGACACACATAGGCACATAGACAAATATATACAGTGATCATACATTGCAGTGATCTGTGAAGGAAATCGTGTGGGTCTAGGACAGATTACAGCAGCTTGGTGATCGGGGAAGGCCTCTGAGGATGCGACATTAAGCTGAGAACTAAGCCCCTTTGTGTAAAGGGAAGCATTTTTGGCAAGAGGAGCAGGTGCAAAGGCCCCGAGCTGGTGAGAGGCTGGCATATTTGCAGAGCAGAAGCAGGAGGATTTAGGGTTTGTGCGACCCGGGAGGGGAAGGCCTGGAAAGATTTCCAGATGGAGCTGTGATGGCACCCGATGTGGCTTTGGTGTGGAGAAGAGAGTGTAACTGAGGTTGCATCAGGGAGGCCTGTTGTGGGCTGGGGCATGGCCGGGGACAGCACAGTGGGAGCCTGGCCAGGCCAAGGAATGGAAGTGGGGTGAAAAGATGAAGGCTGGATGCAGCTGGGAGGTGGGATCAGCAGCTGCAGTGGGACATGGGAGGTGAATGTGAGTGGAAGACAAGGATGATGGGTTTCTAGGCTTCTGGCTGAAACCAGAATGTTCTAATCTGCGTGTGTCTCAGTGCCAGAGTCTCCGCATCCTGTCCTTCTGCCTAAACCCAAGCTGCCTAGTTGCGGGGGCCAGCGGACCCTGTCAGAGCTGACCCCTTGTGACTTCTCCATTGTGTGGGGAACCCAAGGAAGGTTTGCGGCATAAATGGATGAATCAATGACAAGGAATTCCCAGCCCTACCTTCCTTTTGCCACAGTTAACCCATCTGTAAGCAAAGGACTTCTACTTTGGTATTCCTTCCCTCCCAGGTCCTTCCCTGGTGTTTGGTCACCCCAGGAGGCCTGTGGCATATGTGCCAGGAATCAGGACCATCTCTTGAGCAGGCCCTGGCTCCCCATACCTCCCCATCCATCCTGAAACCTCAAATTACCTGCAGGGCGGGTGCCCAGATGCACATGTCAGGCCCAGCCCTCCCTTAATGACACCTTGCCTGCCCGCCCTCCTGCTGGGGTAGGAGGGGAAGGGGCCCGGCCCAGCCTAAGCTGTAGTTTCTTTTTCCATTGCGTCAGGCCTCAGGGTCCAGCCTGCCTGTCCGCTGCCGGGCTGGCACAGAGGGGGCCAGTCTGACCCCTACCTTCCTCAACTCTAGACATTATGTGTTCCCCGTTTCGGGGATCCAGAAGCTTCCAGCCAGAGGGTGAGTTTGGATGGGGAACCTGCCCCTGGCTGGGGGAAGAGTCCCCTTCCCCTCATGCCCCTTGCTCACTCCAGCTGGGGCCTGTGCAATCCAGATGAAGTTGAAGTGGGCAGTGGGGGTCACAGCCCTGCTCCACCTCCCCCGTGACTTGGCCCCCCAGCCATACCCTCAGCCAGGCTGAAAGGAGTGAGGGTAGGAGGCCTGGGCAGGATCCAAGGAAGGGGGATGGGAGCTTGGACGGGAGCGGGTGGCAATGGGGAGGAAGGAGTGGCCTTGCAGTGTGCTTACAGATGCATGCCTTTGCACTTGCCCGTCCCGGTGCCAGTGTTTACATGTACATATGTGACCACACACACACGTGTATTTGGACCAGGAAGTGTGTGAATCGGGGTATGTGTACCTGATACTCTTCAGGATGAGAACAGAAGTGTCTGCCTTGGTAGCAGGGGTGGTGGCATCTAACTTGTCATGGAGGGAGCCTGTGTGTGGCGGAAAGGAGGTGGATGAGCTAGAGACCACCCCGTCAGTGATTGTGGGAGACTTAGGGTGTGGACAGGGTGGTCCCAGAGAATCCGGTAACCGTGGGCAATCTGGGTCTGTCCTGGGTACTTGTTAACATGGAGGAGTGTCCTTGGCTTCCCCAGCTCTGCAGCCCTGATCCCACCCTGCCCTCTTAGCCTCAGGGTCCCCTGGGCCTGGTTAGTTTCCTAACTGTCCCTGCCTAGGTCGTAGGTCCTAGTTCCTAGGGCTCTACAATGCCCAGCAATCCACCCCAACCCTGGCAAAAAGGCCAAATATTGGCCTGAGTCTTGAGACCTGTTCACATCCTACCTCTGCTGTTTTCTAGCCGTGTGACACTTCCACATTCTGGGCCTCAGTTTCCCCATCTGAAAAATGGGGTGGTTGCCCTGCCCCATTCCCCTTATCCCCGGGTAGGTGTACACATAAGCAAGCACTCTCATCCACATAGCAAGGGGTCCATTTTGGACACCCCTTTCTGCCCTCCCATTGGGTTGAGGATTTGCTCACCTCCCGGGCCCTGCCTCCGACATGGCACCGCTGCCCAGACGCACACACTGAGAATGAATGCAGTTAGCCAGCTTCTCTAATAGAAGCTGATTTTTAGATGACAAGAAAAAATCCTGCTGGCAAATTGTAGTGCTGTCCTGACACTCTAGTTCATGTGATTATAATGAGGGTCTAGGGACAAATGGTGGGAGCGAGGGGGCTGAGGACTGGCTTTTTTGCTGTCCAAATCCTCTCCCTGCCAGGCGTGCCACAGGAGCATTGGATCTCAGGGCAGAGGGGGGTCTCCACCACCAGCCCCACACTGGCCCTGGCCTCCTACAGATGCATGGGCCTGTGTCTGCCCAGCCAGCAGCTGGTACTCAGGGAGTAGGCTGTGGCCGGGGTCAAAGGGTGGAGAGGGGATACAGCACAGTGACGGTGGCTTGGTCCTTCCTGCCTGGACACTGGCAGGTGCCTCCTCGCTGGCCTCCCTGCTGCTTCTCCTTAGCCTGACAATCCCTTCTCCCCTAGGCACAGAGTAAGCTTTTTTTTTTTTTTGAGACAGAGCCTCAAGTTGTTGCCATGCATAGAGTGCTGTGGCATCACAGCTCACAGCAACCTCCAATTCCTGGGCTCAAGCTAGTCTCTTGCCTCCACCTCCCAAGTAGCTGGGACTACAGGCGCCCGCCACAAGGCCCGGCCATTTTTTGGTTGCAGCCGTCATTGTTGATTGGCGGGCCCGGGCTGGATTCGAACCCGCCAGCTCAGGTGTACGTGGCTGGCGCCTTAGCCCGTTGAGCCACAGGCGCTGAGCCAGAGTAAGCTTTTAAAAACACAAATCAGATCATGTCACTACTCTGCCTCTGAGATTTCCCATCATTCTCCGAATATAACCCAGACTTCCTGTGAGGGCCTACAGTGCCCTGCAAGACCTGGCCGTCCTCCCTGTTCTCTCACCCTTTTCTAGCCAATCAGGACTGGAGTCCTGCGAGGGCTCCAGGGCACAGGTCTTGAGACCTGGTAGGTGCTCAGGACAGTCTCAAGCATCAGTGAAGGAGCCTTAGTTTCCTCCTCTGGAAAAGAGGGGCAATATTGTCTGCTCCACCAGACTGACCGGGAGGTACTGACATTATGCAGGTGACCTGCTCAGTCAGTGCTCACACGCACAGTAACTTGAATCTGTTTTCCTAGAGGGAACCCCTCTCTACTCTGGGGAGGTACAGGGCAGTAACCCACTGAACAGAAAGGGGTCAAAATATTAGTCAAGGAGGTGGAACCTGGCCTTTGAGGGGTGTTTGGGGGCTAGACTCATCTGCCTGGATGCTGGGGCCTGTGTGAAATGCACAGGTACCCATGGAAATAAGAGCTGGCCAGGAGTTTCAAAGTACTGTGTCGTGATGTCTCATGGGCAAGTGGGAAACTGAGGTGCAGAGAGCCAGGGACTGTGGTCGGGGACCAAGGGCTGTCCTTCATCCCTTAAGATGGCTTCTTCCCCTCTTGTTCTCAACAACTTGCACTCAAAGGAAAACAGAACTTCTTTTTTTTTTTTTTGTAGAGACAGAGTCTCACTTTATTGCCCTCAGTAGAGTGCTGTGGCGTCACACAGCTCACAGCAACCTCCAACTCCTGGGTTTAGGCGATTCTCTTGCTTCAGCCTCCCGAGTAGCTGGGACTGCAGGCGCCCGCCACAACGCCTGGCTATTTTTCTTTTTTGCAGTTCAGCCCAAGGCCAGGTTTGAACCCGCCACCTTCGGTATATGGGGCCAGCACCCTATTCCCTGAGCCACAGGCACCACCCGAAAACAGAACTTCTTAAAGTGAGCAAACATCAGTAATTAGCCTTGATAGGAGAAGAGTACATAAAGCCCAAGGCATGGAATTGAAGACTTTGTATATGAGTGAAAGGGTAGATTCTGTTTGGAAGATAAAGAACAACTTAAGCAGGATCTGAGCAACATGGAGGGTTTGTCCATTCATTCATTGATACACTCATCCTTTCTTCATTCATTTGTACCAAATGTTTCCTGTGCACCAGTCACTGTGCTTGGGCCAGAGATACAGGATGAACATGAACAAGGGAGAATTTTGAGTAAGTTACCAGAGTGAGCTTCCTAGTGGGCAAAGGAGTGAGGGAAACCTGAGCAGGTGTAAGCTCCACTGTGGCCACGAGTTGCCAACAAATTAGCTGTCGGCAAAGTGCAGGTTTTCCTAGTATTAGTACAATGAGTGTCTGAGACATTCCTGTACACTGTGAGTTTTTGCTGGTCTGACAGGAGCTACCCATAGGAACTTGTGTGTATGTCATGGGCTAAAGCAGAGTAAAACTTCAAAGACAATCTGAACACACCTACTAGAGACTCCTTCTCCACGCATTTCCTTGCATTATCCTTTCTCCAAGCCGTTGCCCGTGTTATAGTGCCCTCACCCCCACCTGGCCTTCCCTCTCTCTACCTACATCTTGAAGGCCAGGTGGTGACGCCTCCCTATGGTTGAGGGTAGCATAGCCGTCCCCTCTCTTTTTTTATTTTTTTGTATTTAATTATTTTTTATTAAATCTTAACTTTGTACATTGATGCATTTATGGGATTGTCTGTGCCCTCTCTGACACTCACTTTTGCTTCCTTAGACTGCCAGGAACTGCTGCTGCTGCCACCACCCGCCCCCATGGCTTACGTACCAGGTGGGAGTAACCCAGCAGCGGGGGCAGCCCCCATGGGCTCCCAGTATTGTGTGTGCAAAGTGGAGCTGTCTGTGAGTGGCCAGAACCTGCTGGACCGGGATGTTACCTCCAAGTCCGACCCCTTCTGTGTCCTCTTTACAGAGAACAACGGCAGATGGACGGAGGTGAGGTCTCCCCGTGTGCGTCCATAATGGGTAAGGAGAGGGGCTGGCCCCACTGGATCCTGGGACCTCTGGGTCAGGCCCCTGGAAGTCATCAGATTATGGGCCAGTAGCAGAGGACTATTTAGAAGATTGTTACTTTGAAAAGTAAATTTTATTTTAAATATATTTAAAATATTACTTAAAGTAATTATATTGGTGTTTAAATTATTATAATTAAACCCATAGATTTATATTTATCGGATTTTATGTTGACTATTTTATATCACAGTGCTTTTAATTATTATAATATATATTTAAAATTTTTAGTTTTAGAAAATGCTCACTTCCATTTTTTTGTTTTGTTTTTGTGAGACAGAGCCTCACTTTGTTACCCTGGGTAGAATACCATGGCATCATAGCTCACCACAACTTCAAACTCTTGGGATCAAGAGATCCTCTTGCCTCAGCCTCCCAAGTAGCTGGGACTATAGGCGCCTGCTACAATGTTCAGCTAATTGTCTTGTTTTTTTAAGTAGAGCCAGGGTCTCGTTCTTTCTCTGAGTGGTCTCGAACTCCTGAACTCAGCCTCAGCTTCCCAGAGTGCTAGGATTTATCACTTCCACTTTTAAATAACCTTTACTTCTAAATAAACATGTGTTGAGTGAGAAGCAAAAGGAGAAACAGGGAGCTCAGGCTTTGGTCCTAGAGCTTGTCCAAGGCCCAGCAATATTACTCTCTGCTGTGTGACCTTAGGCAAGTTGCTGACCCTTTCTGAACCTGCCTCTTCATCAACGAAATGAGGATTTTTTTGTTTTTTGTTTTTACTCTGCCTACTTTGGAAGGCCCCAGATCTGGGCACACTGATGGTGCCCCAGCCATGGACTTCTGGGCTGGAAGACTTTAGCTTGAGGGAAAGATGCAGCTTGAGGAAGCATATTGAGAATCCCAAACCCTTAACACTTTCAGGTTTTAAAACTTGCTTTGCTTCCTATTCCGAAAGGAAACTATATTTATTGTAGTGAATTTAGAAAACCCAGATAAGCCTAAAGGAGAAAATCAGAACGATTGGGAACCTACCAATCAGGGAGAACTACTGTTAACAGTTTGGTATCCAGCCTTCCAGATAGTTTCACATGCATGTATATTTTCCAAAATAATATGTATCTATTTTCTAATAGATACTGAGCTGGGCCACAGTGGTCATCCAGCTGAACATACTGTGGCTTACAAAGAGTTTCCACAGATGCTGGCTCCGTCTGCGATGCCGAGGAAATGGTGCTGGGGTTCTTGGCCCACTGGCGAAATGTGGGCCCAGAATGGGTAGGGACTTTTCTGTGTCACCCAGGCTGTGCAGCTGGCAGTGGGAGGTGGGACACAGGGTCAGCTGAGGACTCCTGAGGGAGTGTCCGGTGTGTGATGAGTATGTCTGGGGCACTGGTACCCTCTGCCAGGTATCTGGAATGCCTGCCTGCCTCTCAGGGAGTGGTATCCCCTTCCCTCATGGTACTCCTCCTACCTTCCCTGACAATCTCTGCTCCCACCCAGGCTGGCCACCCTTGCTAAAAATAGCCCAGGGGCAAGACCTCCTCTGTCTCTGCTGCCTGGGCCCTTGGAAATGAACTGGGTGGGAGGAAAAACCAACACAACCTGGGCCCCAGAATAGACCATGGCCCAGACTCCACGGTTTAGGGCCTCAGCGTTCAGAGGCCAGGAGAGAAGTTCCTGTCTCAGTGCCACCACTGACACCCAGTACAAGGCCCTGTCCTCCCTCAGGCTTCAGGGTCCACAGTGGGTGGAGGTGTCAGGCCACACAGTTCCAGGATCCTGTTCAAGACACCAGCATCTCCCCTAGGTGGGGAGCCCTTGACTCCACCTTTCCCCAAGAACCACTCCTTCTTTCTGTTTCATCTTTCAGTTTCCATGCAAAATGTGGTTTGAAAAAGGGTTTCCCGGCCTTAGCGCCTGTGGCTCAGTGGGCTAAGGCGCCAGCCACGTACACCTGAGCTGGCGGGTTCGAATCCAGCCCGGGAACAATGGTAGCTGCAACCTGAAAAAAAAAAAAATGGCCAGGAGTTGTGGCGGGCGCCTGTAGTCCCAGTTGCTTGGGAGGTAGAGGCAGAAGACTTGCTTGAGCCCAGGAATTGGACGTTGCTGTGAGCTGTGATGCCACGGCACTCTATCCAGGGTGACAGCTTGAGGCTCTATCTCAAAAAACAAAAAAAAAGAAAGAAAGAAAAAAGGGTTTCCCCAAATAAAAAGTACAAAAACTGACCAGGTGCAGTGGTTCATGTCTGTAATCCAGCACTTTGGGAGGACGAGGTGAGTGGATCACTTGAGGCCAGGAGTTTGAGGACAGCCTGGGTAACATAATGAGACCCCATCCCTACAGAAAAAAATTTAAATTTGGCCAGGTATGATGGCACATCCCTGTAGTCTCAGCTACTTGAGAAGCTGAGCCACGAGGATCGCTTGAGCCCAGGAGTCTGAGACTGCAGTAAGCTGTGACTGGGCCACTGTGCTACAGCCTGGGCAGCAGAGGGAGGTCCAGTCTCTCTCTAAAAAAAATAATAAACAGGAAAACCACCTTTTACATTCATTTTACAGAAGTGGGAACTGAGGCCCAGATGGGGAAAGGGACTTGTCCTCTATCCCTTACCTAGGTGAGTTTAAGAGCTTGGACCTGGGGATGGAGCCAGGGCCCAAGAGTACCAGAGTCAGAGCTAGGCTTCAAATCTTGTTCCTGTCCCATAGCTCTTCAAACTTGAGTAAGTCGCTTGCCCTCCCTGTTTCATTATCCTCATCTGTGAATTGGGGGTAATAAGGGCTGCAGCCACATGGAAACCAGACCATGAGTGCCAGGCACAGAGTTGGTGTTGAGCAATTTAGCGGGATGATTTCCAGTGGCCTGAGAGTGGTTGAACCGGCTGCCTTGACCCTGACTTCCATCTCCCTGTCCCTCTGCCAGTATGACAGGACAGAAACTGCGGTCAACAACCTCAACCCTGCGTTCTCCAAGAAGTTTGTCCTTGACTACCACTTTGAGGAGGTGCAGAAGCTCAAGTTCGCCTTGTTTGACCAGGACAAGTCCAGTGCACAGCTGGATGAGCACGACTTCCTGGGCCAGTTCTCCTGTAGCCTGGGCATGGTGAGTTGGACCCTCCTGGTGGTGGGAACAGGGCAGTGCCCTGAATCATCTCCTGGCTCCCCAGGACAGGGCAGCCCCTTGGAGAATCTCTTCCTCTACCTGCTTTCCCTCTCCCCATTTTCCCAGCTGGCTCCTGAAGTGCAAAGGCAGAGTTGGGTAGAAGCCTGGTGGGTTTGGGACCAGGCTTCTACCCCATCTAAAGAACTCCCATCTTAACGGGCAACCGAACACAGGGCCTGCCAGTGGCTGCTACACAGGAACAGGGGCCCTATGTGGCCAGGGCTTCTGATTGTAGAGGTAATCAGGTGTGGTCTTGACTTCCTGGGGTAGGAGTCCCTGACCACATCTAAGATATTCATGGTAGTCACACTTTGTGACTGACTTGCTGTGTGACCTTGGGGAGTTTTCTTTCCCTCTCTGGGATACACCTTCCCATACAGCTCAGTCCTTGGTAAACACTTAGGGGTTAGGGGGAAAGGCCAGGAGCCCCCGACACAAGTCCCAATTGTTCCTTATGGCTATGTGCCTTTGAGCATGCCCCCGCCCCTCCTGGGTCTCAGTTTCCCCAAATTTTACTTGGGGATCATGATGACTGCTCTGCCCAGCCTATGGGCATGGTGAGGGAATAAAATGGAAAGTGCTTTGAGAGGTTCTAGTAAACACAGAAATGCCCTAGGCCTTCTAGGAAAGGATGAACATGAAAAAAAGCAAGGGTTGGCTCAGCGCCTGTGGCTCAACGGGCTAAGGCGCCAGCCATGTACACCTGAGCTCACGGGTTCGAATCCAGTCCGGGCCCGCCAAACAACAATGGTGGCTGCAACCAAAAAATGGCTGGGTGTTGTGGCAGGCGCCTGTAGTCCCAGCTACTTGGGAGGCAGAGGTAGGAGACTCGCTTGAGCCTAGGAATTGGAGGTTGCTGTGAGCTGTGATGCCACAGCACTCTCCCCAGGGTGACAGCTTAAGGCTGTGTCTCAAAAAAAAAAAAAAGAAAAGAAAAAAAGCAAGGGTTGCTGGTAGATGTGATGTCCACCTTTTGTGTGAGAAGCAGGGTGCAGCATTCAGGATCCCCATCTGTGGCTCCACCCTCACAGAGTAGCTGGGGAGATAGCTTAAACACTCGTGAACAGGCCCAGCGCCTGTAGCTCAGTGATTAGGGCGCCAGCCACATACACTGGGGTTAGAGGGTTCGAACCCAGCCCAGACCTGCCAAACAACAATGACAACTACACCAAAAAAATAACCAGGCATTGTGGCAGGCGCCTGTAGTTCCAGCTACTTGGGAGACTGAGGCAAGAGAATCACTTAAGCCCAAGAGTTTGAAGTTGCTGTGAGCAGTGATGCCACAGTGCTCTACCGAGAGCGACATAGTAAGACTTTGTCTCAAAAAAAAAAAGGACTCATGGACAGTAGCAGGGAACTGACAAGAGATGGGGAAACCATCTCAGGGCATAGACCCAGCAGGAAGCCAAGCACTCTGGCCTGGAGGGAAGGCAGGGTGAGGAGGAGGTGTTGCCAGGGCCTGGTGAGACCTGTGGCCAAGAGGGGAAGGCCTAGGACAGGGCAGCAGAGAAGCTTCCACCAGACTGTGGCCCAGCCTCCCCTCCTTGGTCTCCCATCTCCGGCTGGTGGAACCTCCAAAAACCAGAGGACAAAGGAGCCAGGTGGTGCCGTCCACAGGGTACAGAGCAGGTGGAGAAGGACAGAGTGGACTCAGAAGAGTGACCAGCCCCGGGGGGTCGGGGGGCAGCAGGAGCGGATCACACAGGCGTGTGCTCATAACTGCAAAAGGAGACACTGGCATTGACCCAAGGAGCCGCTAACCAAGGGGGCCCATGGTGGATAGAGGAGGGTGGTAGGATGACTTTTCAATGGGTTCAACTTGTCCTTTCAACGTAGTTTTGATTATTGAACGCCGTGAATGTGTTACCTATTCAAAACAATGAAATACAAAGAGTCAGAGTGCCTCCCTGCTGGGGTCTGTGGCATGGCTGTGGGAGGGCTTGGGCTTCCCCCACCCACCTCCCAACTCTTGTCTTCAGAAAGCCTTGTCCTGGGGACAGACCAGGGCAGCGGGAGTCAGACTGGGATTCCCTTCTTGCTATGAGACCTTGAGTGAGTTTCTTAACCTCTCTGGGCCTCAGTCTCCTCGGTGGCCCACACTGGCTAATAACGGCTCTGTGGTGAGACTCTGGTAGGTGAAGGTTGAGCTGCTCTGGCAGGAGGCTGCCTACTGAGGGGTGTCTATTGAGGGTTTTTCATTTCAGGGCCTCCCCAGCTAGCCTCCCCCAACACCGACTGCCTTTCTCTCTTCTCTCCCCTCCCCCCAGATCGTCTCCAGCAAGAAGATCACTCGGCCTCTGCTGCTGATGAATGACAAGCCCGCAGGGAAGGGCTTGATTACGGTACCAGCCCCACTGCCTGCTCCCTGCACCCCCTTCCCCCATCAATGGGCCGCTTCCCTAGCAGATAATCACCAGCTTTGTTTGGAGTAAAAAGGCCCAACTTACAACTTAGCAACAGGTCTCTTAGCAACGGAATCCTGGCTCCACAAATGATGCACTGGGGGCCGACAAGCTGAGGGGACTGCCAGAAGGCCCAACGGTGACCAGCTCCAGGGCAAGGGCCTTCTACTCTTCCCTGGGGGTCTCCCCTCCCTCTCCCCACCACCTGGTCTCTTTTTTGAGGGGGGTGTTCTTTCAGAAGCGCCTTGCCCAGCAATACTCTACAATGGTTCATGCTGTGCACAATGATTCCTCCTGAGATGCAATGTGGTGAACAGCCTCTTTCCAGGGATGGGCTCTGAGGTCCTCATGAACTCCCAGAAGCCAGGGCAACCCCGTTTTGCAGATGGAGCTGAGGCTCAGAGAAGAAGTTCTGGGGGGGCAGTTTACCTGCGGAGCTCCTCCCCTGGGTTTCCCCTCTTGCTTCGGTGCCCTTGTGATGCCTGTGGAACTGGCCATACTGGAGGGGGGGAATCCACATCTTCGTGTGTCCCGTGGCCTTTACACACCTGTTCTGGAACCTCATGTGGCTCCTCACTGCCTGTGCAGCCCTTCATTTGGGGCATTGATGGAGGCAAGTCCTTGCTTGGCTTCCTGCCTGGGTTGTTTTTTTTTTTTTTTTACCTCATTCACTTAAATGCCCTGAGTTCAAGGCAAATTGAACTCTTGGCATAGCCTGAACATACCCCAGGCCCTTATCTGTTCTGTTCCTGCCACTCAGAACTTCCCTCCAAAGTCTCTTCCACCTCTTGACGTTCAAACCCCCCCGTTTCAAGGCAGCTTCCCTCCACCTGGAAGCCAACCCAGACGGACCCCACCGTGGGCTGGGGGTGATGGAGTGTGCCATCACCCCCATCATTTCTAGTTCCCTCGGCCTCAGTTCCCTCCTCTGGGAAATGGGAGCAGTAGCAGGATCTGCCCTACAAATTAGAATTGCTGAGCAGGTCCCACTGGAGGACAGGAAGGGGAGTCCAGCTGACCTATCTGTGGTTGCCAAGGACCGGATGCCTTGGTTAGGCAAGACCATCCTGGAGACATGGGAAGAGGAAACCAAACCCAGATAGGCCCCAGCACGTGCTATTGCTGTAAGCTAGGGGGGGTTTCCTAACCCTTTGTGGGGAAAGGAGAGAGAGGCCAGGGAGGGCTCTTAGAAGTCTTGAGTTCACCCAGCTAGTCCATCGCTGGCTGGGCTGGAGTCAGAGGACCATGGCTGATGGGGAACCTGTGGAGGACAGATGACCGGTGTGAGCTGATGAGATAGCAGAGAGCACTGAGGCCAGGGTGCCTGCCACTACCCTGGGCCTCAGTTTCCCTAGTGGCACAGTAAAGCTGCTGTGTTCGGATGCTTTAGTGTTTCCAGGTGGCTGTTTCTCTGGTCTGCAGGAGGATGTCCTGTCCTGCCATTCCCCAGCCCAGAGCCTCTCCCAGGGCTCAAGGTCATCCCCAGTGTCTAGTCCCTGTTATATCTCCCCCTAACCATCCAGGGGCCTTTGCTGAACCATATGGAGATATTTTCCTAATTCCTCATACCCAGATGGGTTATTACCCCCATTTTCTGTTTTTTTCTTTTTCTTTCTTTTTTTTTTTTGTGAGCCAGAATCTTGCTCTGTTTCCCAGGTAGAGTGCAGTGGTGTCCTCCAACTCACTACAACCTCAAACTCCTGCTGCCTCAGCCTCCTGAGTAGCTGGAACTATAGGTGCACACCACCACACCCAACTGATTTTTCTGTTTTTAGTAGAGATGTTGTCTCACTCTTGCTCAGGCTAGTCTTGACTCCTGACCTCAAGCAATTCTCCTGCCTCAGCCGCCCAAAGTGCTGGGATTACAGGTGTGAGCCACTGTGCCCAGCCTGGATATTACCCCCAATTTCCAGAAGATGGAAACCTAGCACTATGCCTCCCGTCCGTTTGCCCTCCTGGCCTTGGGGGATTGACACACTGCCTGGTGGGATGTAGGGGGGCCTCCAAGGAGCAGAACCCCTCACAATCCTCTGGTCTTACAGATTGCCGCCCAGGAACTGTCAGACAACCGAGTCATCACACTAAGTCTCGCAGGCAGGAAGCTGGACAAGAAGGTGAGGCAGCAGGGAAATGGTTTTCCATTTGGCCAATGTCCCTCTCCTAGCCCCCAGGGTATGTAGCCTAGCCTGGGGCCTCTGGCCACTGCAAATTAGGACTCCTTCACCGCTGAGGTAGTGAGCTTCCTGTCACTTAGAGATCTTCTGAACACATCTGAAAAGCTACTCACTGGGGCGGCCACCTCACTTAGTGTAAATCCCAGGTTCCTTAAATACCCAGTAGGGCCCTACCTGATGTGTCCCTAGTATGCTAACTCTCTGGGCTCACCAACTTCTCTGCTTTGGCCAAATCTACCTCCTTGTTTCTGAATTAAATGAGGCACCCTCCTGCCCCAGGACCTTTGCACTTGCAGTTCCCTTTGCCTAGGGTGCTCTTTTCCTTGAATATCCACCTCCCTACCTCCATCAAGCCTTTGCTCCTATGTCACCTCCTCAGTGAAGCCTTTCCTGAAATTGGTTTTGGATTCCACCCCCTCCCACTTTGCTTGTCTCTTTAATACTTATTGCATCTAACTTAAATTCTATTATTATTTTTTTTTTTTGAGATGGAGGCTAACTATGTAGCCCTTGGTAGAGTGTTGTGGCGTCACAGCTCACAGCAACCTTCAACTCTTGGGTTTAAGTGATTCAGTCTCTCAAGTAGCTGGGACTACAGGCACCTGCCACAACACCTGGCTATTTTTAGAGGTGGGGTCTTGCTCAGGCTGGTCTCAAACCTGTGAGCTTAGGCAATCCACCTGCCTCAGCCTCCCAGAGTGCTGGGATTACAGGCGTGAGCCACCGCTCCCGGCCTAATTTATATTCTTATTTATTTTCTGTCTCTGTCACTTGAACGTAACCTTTTTAGAGTGATACTTTTTTTAGATTAAATAAATGAATTTTTAAAGGATGTCATATGCCTTCTGTAATATGTGAGATAGTTTAGGTTTTTAAGATTGTCACTAAAATAAATTAAAATCTCATCCTGATGGGAGCTCTGCCTTGCCTGGGACACAGTCCCCTCTTGAAGTTCTGCCCCATCTAAGATGCTGGAGTTCTAACTCCTGAGGTCCCAGGGGCTCTGAGCACAAGTTCTAGCAACCTGAGGATGGGGTATTTCTGCTGGGGGAGCCAGTTGGTCCCAGTGGATTGCAGTTGCTCTGGGCTTCCTGCTGAGCCTTGTAGGGACTGAGAGCAGGGACCAGGCCTGCAGACCCTGACACCAGCTGGGGTAGGCAGCGGGGTCACACTCCATCCTGCCAGCGCCTGGTGGGGTTGTACCTGTCTCACCCACATCCTCCTGCTTCTCCCAGGATCTCTTTGGGAAGTCAGACCCATTCCTCGAGTTTTATAAGCCAGGAGATGATGGCAAGTGGATGCTGGTCCACAGGACCGAGGTAGGTACGTGGGAGCCCAGGGGTCCTTAAGCCAGTCCAGCTGCCCCCAGTGGCTCAGCATGGGGCTGTGCGGTCACAGTCATGCTGTGTGCAGGAAAGTCCACAGGGCACCTGAGACCTTTGTTTCTGCCCTGCCACAGGGTATTCGCTTCTGTCTCCAGAAGTGGCAGTGGTTCTCTCCATTTTGTCCCCCTCCCACCCCAGAGCACTGCTGCCCTGGGCCTGAGCTCACTCCACCCCTCTCTGTCCTGCTGTCCTGCAGGTGATCAAGTATACACTGGACCCCGTGTGGAAACCATTCACAGTGCCACTGGTGTCCTTGTGTGATGGGGACATGCAGAAGCCCGTCCAGGTGAGGAGGGCTCTGGGGACCCTGCTCCCCTCCCTGCCAGCTCTGGCTTCCCAGTCCATCTGTGGCTCCTGGGAGGGCCTTGTCAAAGCTCTTTCTTATTAAAATGGAAAGAATCCTATCTTGAGGGGACGGTGGACAGGAGACTGGGTCTTTGTCCTGGGTCTGCCTAACTCTCTGAGGAGCCTGGATGGGCTCCATCTTCTATGATCCCTTGTATACAACTATTCTACCTTTCCCAGAGGGCTAGGGTAATGAATGTGGAAACACCTTGAAAACAATCACATGATGTGGACCTCTTGGGCTGGGGCTGAGAGCAGATGGGGTGGAGGAGACAGCTAGGTCAGGGTGAGGATCCCCAGATAGAGTACTAGGAATCTTGTATTCTAGTCCCGGCTCTGCTGCTGCTGTGAGACTGTGGGCAAGTGCTTCCCTCTTAGGGCCTCAGTTTACCCATCAGTAGAATGGGCGTGATAATTCCTGCCTTCCTGATTGCAGTATCATGGCAGCTAAGTTAGAGATCACATAAAGCTGGGATTTCTATGCCCATCTCAGAAAAAGGTATAGTCTAGAGAGGGCCCCAGGCCATGGTCGTGACAGAGGAGCCAATTCTTGGGTGTGTTAGGGGTCCAGCTTCCTGCACCAGAAGGTGCAGCCTCCCTCGCTGGAGCAGGCACCCTTTCTCCTTTTCCAGCAGTCACAGAAGGCAGGAGGCAGTTGAGGAGCTACCAAGGCCAGCTGGGCTCATGCTGGGGGAGGCACCACAAACAGGAGGCATGGGGTTTGCCTGGGGATCTGAGGAGGCCTAGAGATCACCTCTTGAGGGGTAGCTCTGGAGTAACCGCAGTGGACCTGCCCTAGGTCACGTGCTACGACTATGACAACGACGGAGGCCACGACTTCATCGGCGAGTTTCAGACCTCAGTGTCACAGATGTGTGGCGCTCGCGATGGTGTCCCGGTGAGATGGACGCTTGGGCTGTGACCCCAAGACCTCAGCAGGGGCTGTGGAAAGGGTGTGGGGTCTGGAGTCCAGCAGCCTGGGGCTCACATCCCATCCCTCCTGGATATATGACCTTGAGCAAGATGTTCAATCTGTCTGAGACTCAGTTTCTCCATCTGTCCATAGAGGTGGAGGATTAGGATGGGGACTAATGAGGTGATATGGATAAAGTGTGCCGCACATAGTGAGCAGCCAGGAGCTGTCCATTTGAGTCACCCCTAGAAGCTAGGCCCTCAGCTGGACATGAGATGGATGAGCCGTCTGAAGGGGACAGTTGCAGATCCTCCTTCTGTTTCTGGGTGTGACCATCCAGGAAGGCTCCCTGGAGGAGGCGTCTGCCCCCCCTTGTCAAGGCTGTGGAGCAGAGCCTGGGGCCTAGGGGAGGATGTGCCCGCAAAGAAGCCCTGTGCTGAGCTTCTCTTTCTTGTTCTATGTCTCCCAGCTGGAGTTTGAGTGCATCAACCCCAAGAAGCAGAGGAAGAAAAAGAACTACAAAAACTCAGGCATTATTATCCTGCGTTTCTGTAAGGTGAGCACGAGCTGGGAACCAGGTTTTGGGCCCCACAGAGAGATACCATTGCAGAAGGGACAAACAGAGCCAATGAAGCCTGGGTCAAATTGTGGCTCTGCCGTACCCAGGCTCTGTGTGCTGAGCTTAACCTCCTCTGTGCAGTGGGGATGATGATGACGTAGGGCATGTGAAGAGGTATTCTGAGGAGGACAGGAGATGACCTTCTGGGGCAGTGTTTTTCAACCTTTTTTATCTCACGGCACAGTTGAACCTATAGTTAAACTTCCTCAGCATGCTTAGATTATGTTGATCAAAAAAAAAAAAAGAGTTGAGCGGTGCCTGTGGCTCAAAGGAGTAAGGCGCCGGCCCCATATGCCGGAGGTGGCGGGTTCAAACCCAGCCCCGGCCAAAAGCTGAAAAGAAAAAAAAAAAAAGAGTTGGCTCAGCACCCGTAGCTCAGTGGTTATGGTACCAGCCACATACACCGAGGCTGGCAGGTTTGAACTCAGCCCAGGCCAGCTAAACAACAATGACAACTGCAACAAAAAATAGCCGGGCTTTATAGCTGGTGCCTGTAGTCCCAGCAACATGGGAGGCTGAGGCTAGAGAATCGCTTAAGCCCAAGAGTTTGAGGTTGCTGTGAGCTGTGATGCTACAGCACTCTACGGAGGGTGACTTACTGAGACTGTCTCAAAAAATATATATTGTATATACATATACTTACTATGCTTTGAACTTCTTTCAAAAATAATTTAATTAATGCTCTTTAAAATTTTTCATGGCACACTTAAGGTCCTCTCGCGGCACACCAGTTGAAATTCATTTTCTAGGGCTTGTCCTCATTGGAGGGTAACCGTGGGGAGCTGCCACTGCCCTTTGCCTGTTGGGCATCCAAGGTGGGGAGGGTGCCAACTGGGAACACCTGTCCTTTCTGGCATCAGTGAGGGCTCAGGTGACTATGACTCCCCTGGTATCGCTGGGGCCACTGAGGCCCAGACAGGCGGTAAAGCTCATGTCAGCAGTGGTTGGGCTGTGGGCAGGGGCCGAGATGCCTGGTGGCCAAGTGTCTGCTGGATCAGGCGGGATGTTGAGGAAGGCAGTCCAGGGAAGCGGAGGGAAGGCCTACATCACAGCCTGCAGCTGGGGAGTGAGTTCTGGCACTACTGTCTACAGCTGATGGGTCCCAGGCCTCCATGTCCTCATCTGGAAACTAGGCTGTCAGGCTAGGAATTTATGGGAGTATCCAGTGGTGTTGTGATGAAGAAGTGCTCCGTAAAAGGTAAAGCTGTCAGGTTATAGGAGCACAATTTACAGCCCCTGCGTCTGAAATTTCCATTGTTTGCATCTCTTTTCACGTTTTTTTTTTTTGAGATAGAGTCTTACTCTGTTGCCCTGGCTTGAGTGCCGTGGCGTTATCATAACTCAACAGCAACCTCAAGCTCTTGGACTCAAGTAATCCTCCTGCCTCAGCCTCCTGAGTAGCTGGGAGTATAGGCACCCACCACAATGTCCAGCTGTTTTTTTGTCTTTTTTTAGAGACGGGGTCTCGCTCTTGCTCAGGTTGGTCTTGAACTCCTGAGCTCAAGCAATCCACCCACCTCAGCCTCCCAGAGTGCTAGGATTACAGGCGTGAGACACCGTATCCAGCCTTTTCACAATTTTTGGCACCTGCCTTTCTTGTATTTTTTTCGAATCAGTCTTTCTCCCTCTCTGCATTTTTGTTTCCTTTTTTAAAAATGTAAATACGTTTAGTTTGAAAGGAGCATTTATAACACCACCAAAATGGAAAGGCCAGGCTTTTCTGCCAAATGGTGACAAAGACCGTCAAAACAAATTCAGTATTTTATTATAGAAGCTTTATTAATTGATGGAGGGAGGGCTAGAGGTAGAAGCCTGTTGTTTCTGTTTCTTGGAATATAAAGCTAGATTCGTAAGAGCTAGGAGGGGTTAAGGACCTAAGAGTAACAAACAAGACTTTCTCTGTCAGCTCACTGGGAGGTATAATAGACACTGGGCCCTGGATCCCTGCATGGAATCATCAGGTGTCTATGTCTGTTTTCCCGGGTGCCCTTGCGTCTCCCACCCATTGGGAACCTCTGCTCTGAAGTCTTCGTTATAGGGAGATTTGGGTTTTGTTGTAATCAGATCAGGCCCATCTGCTTGTCCCTCTGGAGGCTTTACGACACCGAACAACAGTTCCCCATGGGCATTCGTGGTAAGTGTGACTAAGGCAGGCGGACCCACTAACTCACCTGCTTTCTTTCAGATAAACCGGGACTACTCTTTCCTGGACTACATCCTAGGAGGCTGCCAGCTCATGTTCACCGTAAGGCTCTTCCCTCTGTCCCCACTGCACGCCTACCCTGGTGAGGGTCCTCCCTGAGGGCTTGGACTACTACTGCAGCGGGAGGAACTTGGCATAAACTTCAGGAAGGACTTCCCTGGGGCAAGGGTGTGCCTGGCCCAGCTGAGAGGGTGTAGGTGGTTTGATCCTGCTGGATGGGCCTGAGTTGGGGCTTAGCTACAGGTTGGAGCATGGCTGCCCAAGCTCTCAGTCTGCGGGCTACACCCCACAGAAGGGAAAAAGGAAAGCCAAATTCTTCCCCACTGGCCCCAGGCCTTCTGAGATCTGACCCCTGCCTGCCTCCTTGGCTGCCTCCTTCCTTCTCACTCACTTGCCTCCAGCCACACTGCCCCTAATTCACCCAACACACCGAGCTCTGCTCCTCCGAGGGCTTTGCCTTTGCTGTTCCCTCTGCCTGAAATGCTCTTCCCTGGAACCTTCACACACCTGCTTAGCTGCCATCCTTCAGGACTGAGGTGACAAAGGTCACCTGTTCCTGTCACCTTCCCTGATGTTCTTATCTTCTGGGCACTTGACTCTCTGAAATTCGTATGCATTTTTCAGTATTTCCTGTCTGTCCCACCTGCTGGAATGTGCCTCCCCTGAGTGCAGGAACTTTGTGTGTTCTGTTTCCACTCCAACCTCAGCATGTCACACGGTGCCTGGCACACAGTAGGCGCTCGATAACTACTCACTGAAAGAGAGCCCTGCTGCTTTGCCTGTGGCCTGGGGTCTTCACACGCAGACTCATTTTCCCTGCTTTTGGTGCTCACGCCAGGCGGAGCATCAGGCCGGGAGGAGAGGAAGCTGCTGGGGTGCCATGCTCAGCGCCCTCCTCCTCATCATTGCCCCTAGGTCCCAGTGGGGGCGGAAGGGCATTGCAACACTAAGTGGGATCAGGAGTTGGCCTTGCTGACCTTTAACCCCACTGTCACTGCTGCTTCTCCCCTGCAGAACTGTCAGGCCCTCCTGTTCCTCCTCCATTGCTTTATTCATGCAGCAAATGTGCACCGAGCACCTCCTTTGTGCCAGACTCTAGGCTGTGCCCCTGCAGGGGTCCCTCGAGGACTGAGACATGCGGCCCTGCCTTGGGGAGCTAGCCCTCCAGCAGTATGAGGACTTGGATGGGTGGCCCCTTCTCTCTCACCCTACTGTGACTGAGTTCTGTCTCCCAGTCCTTACCCTCCTCTGCTGGGCAGGGGCCATTCTTGGCCACCCCTCTGTCCTGCCTTTCCAGGGGCTGGGCTGGGATTCCCTTGGGGCTGAAAGCGGGCAGAGCTCCCGTGCCTGCCTACCCAGTAGCCCCCAAGTCCTGTTGAGCACCTGCCCTTGATGCTGCCCCCAACCCTGGACCAGGTTCCTGAGGCATGTGCCCCCCACCCCTCCGTAGTGAGCTCCCAACTGACTGGGCATCAGGGACAACCCTGTCAGGAGTCCCAAGGCCCTGTGGCGGTCTGATGATGGGCAGAGGGCTTGGACTGGGAGTGAGGTATCTGGGAAGGCTTCAGTGAAGCTGCAGCATCTGAGTTGGTTCTGGGAGATGGAAGAGAACAAGATAGGGAGAAAAGATGGCCTGGCTCTTCAGGCAAAGGAAACTTCATGAATAAATGCTTGGAAATGAGAGTGCAGGTAGAAATAGTAAGGAGAAAATAGAAGCTGAGCAATGGATTTTTATTGTCCTGTGGACAATAGGGAGCCACAGATGGTGTTAGAGTAGAAGATTGATATAATCAGGTAGTTTCTAGGTTTCAGACTGTCTTAGTCAGGGGAAGGCTGGGATGGGCTTCTCATATTCCATCAGCCTCCTCCATTCCCTGGCCTGGGGTCCTCTGGCTGTGCTGAGTAGTCTTTATGTCCCCCCTCTGCAGGTTGGAATAGACTTCACAGCCTCCAATGGGAATCCCCTTGACCCTTCCTCTTTACACTATATCAATCCCATGGGCACAAACGAATATCTGTCAGCCATCTGGGCTGTCGGGCAGATCATTCAGGACTATGACAGGTAAGCTTGCAGAAGGGCTCTGAAGGGCAGCTAGGTTTTCGTCCAACTTGGGAAGTTCAGTGTGTCAAAGCTAGAAGGACCTAGAAATCTTCCAGTCTAGGAATGGCCAGCACATGGCATACATGCAGTTGCTCCTTCCTATATCTGTGGCAGACATTGCCAATCAATTGCTGCACTCTTACCTGCCAAGCCCAGATTCAAATTGGGATCCTTCACATAGTACACCAAATAGCCAATCAGAAAATGAGTCAGGATGGGAGACTCATCCTTTGCTTGTTGGTTTGCTACTTCTCCTCTTGGAACTGGGGAAATGGAGTCTTGATGTGGGGGTGGAGAATTTGTTCCAAATCTCACTGATTGGGGGGATTGGACCAGGGCCAGACATTCTGGTTCCTGGGCCTACCACTATTGTCCTAGCAGTCTCACGGCTATTGGGAACATTGGAAGAACAGACAGCACCATGGACTCGTCCTATAACCATACTTTCTGGGGACCTTTGGGCCAGGGGGATACAGTGGAAAGTCAGTAAAGGAAAGTTGTATAGAGTGTGGCAGCTGTGGCCACCAGAAGCATGTGCTGATTGGGAGCTGCAGGTCAGAAGGTAGAATGACCAAGACACTGACACATGGCCATGGGAGAGGACGGAGCCAGTGCCAGGGATCCTGCAGGTACGAATGCAGGCACTGGCATCCTGTGTGGCCTTGACCTCCCAAAGAAAGGCAGCATCAGGACCAGTGTCTGACTTCCAGGAGACTTAGGGCCTGAAGGATGGCTATGACTGCAGGCCACATTAAGAGTGGTACAGCATGCAGAGTAAAGGAGGTGGAAGTCCTCACCTGCATGGCCAAGTCGGGGAGGCCGCTGGTGTTGATATTGCAGAGACTCTTTTACCCAGCTGTCCATTCAGCTCTGTCACTGAGCCATCTCTTGGGCATTCAGACTTAGCAAGGCCCCAGTGAGCTCTGGACATCTGTTTTGAGCCGCCATCACCTCCTGCCCAGATCATTTCATTAGTGTCCTCAATGGTCTCTCTGCTTCTGCCCTGATCCCTAAATGTATGTCTTCCACACAGCAGCCAGAAGAACTGGCTTTATATTTAAAATATATGTTGAATGAACAAACTGATAAGGCATGGTTCCTGCCCTCAAGGAGTTCTCACTTAAAGAAGCAGAAAGGGAAGAAATCATTGGAGTTCCGAGAGATCCATCAGTTTACTTATAAGGGAGGAGCTATGGGAGCACAAAAGAGAGAGGGGCTATAGGGTAATCAGGGAAATCCACAGAGAGAAGGGGCCATTTTGATTGGCCTTAGAGGATGAGTAGGAGTTTGCCAGGGGAAGCAGACGATGGAGAGGTATTTCAGGTGGGGGCATACGGAATTGAATTTGGGATTTGACAGTACTCTGTGTGTTTAGGAAATAGGAGTGGTCACTGCTGAAGGATTGGGGTGTGGGAGAGGGCAGGTAGAAGGAGATGCGAGTAGGCTCTGGGGCTGAATGATGAAGGGCCTTGAATGCCAAATCAGGGTTCTCTTTTTTTTTTTTGAGACAGAGCCTCAAGCTGTCACCCTGGATAGAGTGCTATGGCATCACAGCTCACAGCAACCTCCAATTCTTGGGCTCAAGCGAGTCTCTTGTCTCCTCTCAAGTAGCTGGGACTACAGGCGCCTGCCACAACACCCGGCCATTTTTTGGTTGTAGCTGTCATTGTTGTTTGGCAGGTCCGGGCTGGATTCGAACTGGCCAGCTCAGGTGTACGTGGCGCCTTAGCCCGTTAAGCCATAGGCACCGAGCCCAGGGTTCTCATTTTAAGAGAGTTTTCCCCAACTATAAACAAGAGGTTGAGAGGCAGCCAGTACATTCCACTTCCATCATGACCTTGGTTTAATGGCTACTTGGGGTCTTGGTTTGAGAAGGATCTAGAATCTCACCCAGGCCCACTGGTTAGAAGTGCTGTTGTTGATTAGCAGTGTCTGCTACAGGTATGGAGGCGGTCCGTGACACCCCATGTTCACCAGATACCCAGAGGTGGGTTTGGGCTTATTAGATAGATCATTCTAGCAGAGCTTTTTCTAAAGGTGGTGAGCTTTTTCTTTCTGTCCTTGGAGGTGTTCTGGAAAAGGGGTTGGGAAGGCTGAGTGTAGGTGGGTAAAGAGGGCTCCTGCCCAGCTGTCTCCATGTTTTTCTGTCCTCTCTCTCATTAGTGATAAGATGTTTCCGGCTCTGGGATTCGGGGCCCAGTTACCCCCAGACTGGAAGGTGAGTGAAACCAAACTTAGTTTGCTTTTGGTTGAGATGGGACTTGTGTGTATGGCCTCTCTGGGGTCTGCTTTTGAAAGGTCTTGGCTTGGGGGCCCAGTCATCCTGCATTGGGTACGTTCATCCCAATCACACTCATTTCTCAAGCCTGAGCCCCTTGCAAGCATTGAGACTATAACAAGGAACAGCACAGTTATGGTCACTGTTTCCACTGATAACCCATGTCCTTTGGGGGAAGACAGAGAGGGTTGTCAGACTTAGCAAATAAAAGTACAGGACACTCAGTTAACTTTGAATTTAAGACAGTTTTTTTTAATTCCAAAAATAATACAATTTAAGACAATTTTTAAAGTATAAGTCGGTCCTGAATATTGCATGGAACATACTTCATACTAAAAAAGTATCCATTATTTATCTGAAATTCAAATTTAGCTGGGCATCCTATATTCTATTTGGCAATTCTAAAGGATAGGTACTGTTGTTGGTGCTGAGATGGGGGTGGTATAGCCCTGGGGTGCCCAGAGGAGGGGATGCAACCCAGGCCAAGGGCATCAGGGAAGGTACCAGGAGAGGGGTGGTTTGGGGCCCCAGAGAGGGAAAGTTGATGAGGACAGAAGCTGTAAAGCTGGAAAGCTCACTGCAGCCAGGGGTGGGAAACATTGTCCCATTTTACAGGTGAACAAGCTGAGACCTAGAGCCTCAAAATGACTTGCCCAAGTCCACATTCACCACAGAGGGTCTGTGTTCCAGCTGGACAGATGCACTCTAGAGCTTACTCTCGGAATCTGTTGCGTCCCCGATGAGAAGGCTGTGGGGTGTGGGCACAGAGGGCTCCTACCTGTGCACATCAGCCCATGCCCCGTTGTCTGCCCTGCTGTGGCGCATGTCGTATCCAAAACAAGCTTTGGCCTCCCATTGTCCCTAATCCTCTTTGGGGAGGGCAGTTTTTACCTAGAATTTCAGGGAGTGGCTTTAGAGGCAGGGCAGGAGAGGTAGCATCCTTGGAGTGTATGGGATAGGGCAGGGTCCTATGGCACCAAAGCTGGGCCTCTGGGCAGTCATGGGGATGCCACTCAGGGGGCAGGGCCAGCCGGTACGGCCAGGCCCAGCACGAGCCCGTTGCTAGGAAACCACCCAGCTTTCAAAGAACACAGCTGAATGAGATGTTTTCTTGAGCAAAAGCCTCCTTGGAAATGTCACAGGGCAGCTCTGGGGAGGCTGGGGTTTGGCCAGGCTGAACTGCCCGGTGGTGCCAAGAGCAGTGCGGAACCAGGAAAGGACAGATGCTGTGTCCCACCTCCCCTCCACCCTTCTACCTCCCTCCCTCTCATTGCAGCTTGCCCACCTCCTGCCACTTGAACTTTCTGTTATCGGTCCCCATCTCAGGGCCTTTGCAGGAGACCCTGTTGCTCCCTTTCACCAACTGTCTCTCATGTGGACCCCTCCTCCCTGCCCCTGGCACTGTCCTCACAGGACTGTGCCATTTCCTTGTGATCTTCTGGCTTTCTGCCCCCTGTGTCCCAGCAAAGGCTTCACAGTGCTTGTTTGTTGACAGAGTGAATTTAGGACCCAGCCCAGTGGCCTGAGCAAACAGAAGGGTTGGTTCTCTGAGGGTGGGGAGCAGGGAGGAGCCAGAAGGAGACCTGCCTGCCTGCCTTCAGTTTCTGGCCCCCAGTTTCTCCCTGGGGCTGGCTCAGATAAACCCAGAGAGGACCCCACCCCTAAGGACACAGCACGAAGTCAAGATGAGCCAGAATCACTCAGACAAAGAGTAGGTCTGGGCAGAAGGAACCACCTGTGCAAAGGTCTGGGGAACCTGAGGCTCAGAGATGACAGTCACTCTGAGATCCCTTCAGCTCCCTTCCCCCAACCCCCCTGCCTGCTCCTGCCAGGGCTATAAGGGGCTGAGTCTTAAGTAACTCACTGGCCACAAGGCTGGGCCAGGTGGGGTGAACAGAGCCATTGATTGTCAGAAGGCAGCAGGGAATCCCAGGACAAAGACCCATGGCCAGCTCCTGGTCCCCAGGGGACCCTAATCGGCTTGGTGTGGCCTCCAGGAAACTTGTCCTATTTACTGACATTTCTCAGGCAAACCAGGGCAGTAAGCCTGGGAAGGGACTGAGCTGCCTACTGTAGCCAGCATGGATACTTGTTCCCCAGGCCTGGACCTGGCTCTGCTGTCGCTCACTCATATGACTTGGACACTCCCTGGCCCTCTCCGAACCTCAGTTTTTCCACCTGTGAAATGGAACTGCTGGATTAGGCAACGTCCACTGAGGCCTCTAGGGTGAATGGGCAACCACCCACAGCCCCTGTCACCTGGCCACCAGTCTAAGACCCTCCCCAAATAAAGAAAGGGGGACATGTGGGGACTGGGGAGGAGCCAAGGGACCAGAATATTCATTCATTCCTATTAGGAGGGGGTTTTTCCACTGTGGTCTCTAAAATCTCCTAAAATCTGATTTTGTAGGAAGTGGTTGGCCCAAGGGAGGCCTGTTTCCTTGGCAACCATTTTCTCTCTCAGCCCCTCCATAGAAGCCCCTCTTTTAATCTCTGAAATCTCCATGGCAACAAGGACCTCCAGCCCCTACACCTGGAGCCCAGACTGGGGACAGGGTGAAGAGGGACCATGGGCAGGGGGTAGGGACACAGCCCAAGAGGAACATCTGGGGACTGGCCCTTGCAGGGCACCTAAGGCTGATAGCAAAGGACAGAAACCCCCATTCCCTGAAACAGAGAAGAGGCCCCACACACCCTCCCCATGCTGCCAGGCTCAGGGCAGGGTGGGGTGAACACCAACTGCTGCGTCTTCCCAACTTGGCCCAGGAGTAAGGCCAGTATCCTGCCCCCTGGTGAGGCTTGAGGGCTTGTGCAGCCATGTGGCTTTTAGCACCTGGCTTCCCCTTAACCTTGTTTTCTTGTGAAATATGGACTCTGGATTTAGCAAGGGGCCTTGTGCTTGTTTGTGCCCAAACTACAGCTGTCCCCCAGCAGCTGGGGACTGGGGATTCCATTGCTCTGGACATCTCTTCTCCATCCTAATTGGAGATCTCTGAGGGTGGACACTTTCTGAAGTTGGTGGGTTCGTGGAACATGTGCTCTGGAGGTTCTGCCCTGCAGTAAATACGGGAAAATTCTAGTCCATTCTGCCTCAGTTTTGTCATCTGTAAAATAGGATGATAACATGCCCCCATGGGGTGTGGTGAGGGAGGAGTGAGGGGATCCCTGGAAAGCCCCGGACATGGGGTGCAGCACGTGGCAGGAAGGGGGCTGTGAGTAGGCAGGAAGGGAGAGTGAGATGCCCCCCATCTGAGCTCTCTGGCCTCCCCTGAGGCCCTGGCTTCTGCAGCCACTACAGCCCCGCAGCCCTGAACGGGGCCTGTATTGGTCCTTCTGTGTTCCCAGAGCCAAGAGAACAGCAACAACTGGACTATTGTTGGTCCAGTGGTGTCCTGGAGTGTGTAGGTCTGCCTTTGATGATCCACCTGGGGCTGGGCCTGGAGGCAGAGAAACAGGACCCATCCCTGAGAGGAATGAAACACCCTGTCTGACCCCCTGCCAGCCCCCTTACACTCCCTAATCCCCCAGTTCAGCTCTGAGAATGTGATCAGCTAATCCCAGTTTGGCTGGCTGGCATAGGCAGGTTCCCTTCCAAGCCCTTTTGCTTACTGTTAAGGTTGGGAGAAGCCTTGGAAGCCCCAGAAATGTTCTAGTCATGGACCCCACACAACTATAATGATGGCGAAAGGGCTTTCCAAGTGCTACTTGAACCACTACTCTCAGAGGCATCTCTGTCCATCACGGACCCTCTTAGAGTTGCAAGGGGACATAGTAGGTAGCCCTGACCCTCCCGAGAAGAGATTGGGGTGATATGTAAGGGCCTCAGTTTCCCCTGTTATGAAGTACATTTGTCAGGTCTCTCTGCGGGTGAGACATGGCCATGAATGGGAAAGCAAATATAGGTGTGCCAGTAGCCTGGGACATGGCGGGGGGAGGTTTATGAGCCAGGTGCCCTCAGAGGGAGCCTGGGCTGCCCACTCAGCCTTTTCTCTGCATTTCAGGTCTCCCATGAGTTTGCCATCAACTTCAATCCCACCAATCCCTTCTGTTCTGGTGAGTGTCACTCGTACCTGCACCTGCCCTGGGCAGAGGGAGGGCAGAGGACAGGTCCACCCCTTTCTCCTGTCTCCTCCCTGCCATACTTGCTCCTAATTAGAAATGGGGAGGAGTCGAGTCAGATGGTCTTGGATTCAAGGCCAGCTGCTGCCCTTTCTCTGCTGCAGACCTTGGAGAAGGCAACTGTACCTCTCTGGGCCTTTGCCTCCATATGCTACCTGCCTTGGCCATTTTGTGGGTGGTTAGATGAGAATTACAGGAAGCTGTTGATGGGGAGCCCTGTGTAAACCAGCTGGCACCATTACACATCTGCTCTCACCTCCTGCCTACCCTCCCTCCCTTGCTGGAAGGTCCAGCCCTGCTCTCCAGCTGGGGGTTGGGAGAGCAGGAGGAAGCAGAGGCTAAGAAGTGAGTACAATGTCTGTGCTCACCCCTACTCCTGGGCCTAAGGGATTTCTGAGTCTCCTAAGGTAGTTAAGAAACCATTAGAAGAAGAAGAGCAGGTGGGTGTGGAAGAGGGCGGTTCCTACCATCAGGAGACCTTTCAGCCTAGGGTTTGGCTTGGGCATGGCATCCACCGTCCTTCCCCAAGGCTGGGCCAGGAAACAACCAAGCTACCAATTTAGGGACTTGGAAACCATTAGCATCTGCTGACTAGAATGTGGTCCTCCAATCATGCTGTTTCTTTCTGATTAGGGGTAAGTCTCCAGAGACTCTTTTCCAAGTTCAGGTTGGTAGACTTCATCTTTGGCCCAAGTTTTTCTGGACAGGACCACAGGACAGTGGGATATTCATACTCTTATTACATCAGCTATTTACAGAACACCCACTGTGTACAGGAGTTGTGCAAGCACCTTGATCCCCTAACCCCGAGCAAATGCCAAATAGTGTGTCCAGAATGGACCTCCAGAGGGCTTCCAGTGATCTCAGAGCATCACTGCAAGCTTTGAGAAGCCCCTTCTCTGGAAGGGTCTGCTCAGCACCCCTCCTGCCAACTGCCTGAGAGTGTAGGCTATCAGTCCCATTGACAGCCAAGGGAATAGGCCCAGACAGATTAAATACCTTGCCCCTAGATCCCACAGCTAAGAAGGCAGGATGCATACTCAGGTCTGTCTGACTCCACATTGAGGCCACTTTGGCCCTGCCCTCTGGGAACTTCCAGCCTCATAGGGCCCACACTGGCCACGGCAGAGACAGTTTGGGTGAACATGAAATTGATGCTTCATCAGCATGGGATAAGAGCCAGTGCAAAGTCAAGGGTATGGGGCTGATCCAGACTCTCCTCTTGAGGCAGGTGTGGACGGCATCGCTCAGGCGTACTCAGCTTGCCTGCCCCACATCCGCTTCTATGGGCCCACCAATTTCTCCCCCATCGTCAACCACGTGGCCCGATTTGCAGCCCAGGCCACACAGCAGCAGACGGCCACGGTGAGTAGGCAGCCCCCACCTGGTGGGCCAGGAAATGGCTGGCACAGGCTGGGGTCTGCCCTTCCTGCCCCAAGCACCCACCCATGGGGGTTGGCAAGCAGAATATTCTGCTTCCCTTTGCTTTATATCCCAGTAGTGACCCTGCTTCTCTCTAGGCCTCAATTCACCAGCAAGTTTTTGGGGGTGCTTTTGAGACAGAGTCTCACTCTGTCACCTTGGATCGAGTGCCCCTGCGTCACAGCTCACAGCAACCTCAAACTCTTGGATTCAAACAGTCCTTGTGTTTCGGCCTCCTGAATAGGCAGGACAATAGGCACCCACCACAACACCTAGCTAGCTTTTCTACTTTTTTCAGTAGAGTTGGGGTCTTGCTTTGCTCAATATAGTCTTGCACTCCTGAACTCAGGACATCCACCTGCCTTGGCCCCAGAGTGCTAGGATTACAGGCGTGAACCACTGCACCCAGCCTACCTTCAAGTATTTTAAGGGGGCTAGACCAAGCTCAACTTAACTGGTCCTGGCTTCCTGGAGCGTACACCTGAGGAGGCAGTTCGGTTTATGCTGAGCAGGAATAGGGTTATGACCCTTGGGAGATGTCCCCCCAGGGCAAAGGTACTTATTACTCTGAGGATGGATGGGAACCAGGAGACTGATCCCTAAGGCCCTAAAGCTGGCCCCTGTGAGCCACCTAGTTCCCCACCTCACACTGAAGGCTGCAGAAGTGTCTGACCCTGGCTCTGAGCTCAGTAACAAGGCGAAAGCCTCAATGGCCTGGCCTGAGGCTGCTGAGGCTGCTGCATGGCATCTGGAACATATAGCCCATCCTGGGTATCTGCAACCCTGGTCCCCTCCCCGTCTTCCCCCAGGCAGTGTTCTATGGCAGGGTCTGTCACCAGTGTTGGGATCCCCAAGGTGACCTTGTCCACCTCCCTACCATCCACCATGATCTTCCCTAAGGGCAGTTCTCTGACGTCACCTCTGCCTTCTGACCCTGGGGACCTGATTGACTACTCCTCAGACTTCCCAGCCCGACCTCAGTCCTACTCCTTGGGCTCAAGCTGTGACTGGGAATCTGGCACCCAGGCCTGGGGAATAGATCCTGGTCTGGGGCCGAGGAGACTTGAACCTAATTCCTTCCTGGGCACCAAACCCTGGGACACCCCCACAGGCCTCTTCCCTTCTCTACACATCTACCTCCACTGGAAGGAAAGCGTTGCTAAGTCCCTTCTAGAATGTTCTTTTCACTCTACTGTGAAATATCCCAAATTTACCCTCTTGCCATGGGTCTCTCCCTGGACACTGCAGCTGCCCCACATTCCTCTTGCCCCTACCATTTGTTCTCCTGCCAGAGGGTCAGATCCTGCCACTCCCCTGCAGAAAATGTTCTGCAATCAGATTAAATCCTCCGAGGCCAGCCTGTGCCTTCCTCGATGATGATTCGGCCACCTGAATCCCTCTGTATTCCTCAAACACCCCAAGCTGTTCCCCTGCACAGCTTCTGCCCAGAGGTCCTTCCCCAGACTCTGAATGGCGGGTTCTGTCTGGTCCCCCAGTGTCCCTTCCACTGCTGCCTCTTCTGAGCAGCCTTTCTCAACCGCCCGTGTGAGTTGACCTCCCCTGCCTTCCCTGCCTGTCCCCATCTGAGTCTGCTGACTGCTGGCAGTGCCTAGGTCACATACTCCTCATCTGCTTGTCTCTTGTTCATCTCCGTGGACTCCCCCCACGGCGGTTGGGACCCTGTTCACTGCTGACTCTCTGTGCCCAGCACCGTGCCTGGCCTGTGGCAGGTGCACATCATGCCCCGTGGTGGACAGAATTAAGTCTGTCCCTGCGGTGGGCCATGGGCAGCCTGGGAGGTGTGGGCAAGGCTCGGTCAAGAAAAGGGAATCTTGCTCCTAACAGGCAATGTTTGTTAAAAAGAAAAGAAAAGGAACTGGTCCTTCGAAGAGGGGGACCACCCAGAGGTGGGAGGCACCTGGTCAGTAGAGGGGTGGAGGCTGGCTTCTGGGGTAGATTATAAGACAGAAGAGAAGATACAAGGGCCGGCCTTGAAGGGCAAGGCCTGTTCTGATTGTTACAGAAGCAGTGGGGGGTCATGGGGAATGGGAGCCCTGGAGTCAGGTGCCAGGATTTGAATCCTGCCTCACCCCTTCCTCACCCTGTGACCTGGACAAATCACGTGACCTTGGTTTGTACAATGGGATTCCTAATAGGATCTGTCTAAAGGAGGTGGTATTAGGATTAAATGAAATAATGCAGCTCCTGGCACCCAAAAAGACCTGAAGGGCAAGAAAGGACAGGCCAGGAAAGTGCTCAGGAAAGCAGGTAGGAGCGACAGGGAGGAGGGATGTCAGTGTGCAGGAAAGAGGGGTAAGGTCATTACTGCTGTGGGGGTGTGAGATAAGCTCAGGTCCCCTGACTGTGGCAGCTAAGAGACTAAGACAAGTCCCTTCCCTGCTCTGAGCCTATTTCCTCTCATGAAGTGGGAGTTGCAACCCCCCAGGGTGCTGTGAGGATCTGGAGCAATGTGAATGGACAGTTTAACTGAGGAAAGCCTGGGAGGGTCATTGTTTTAAAATTCCTGAGAGTACTGGGGTAGAGTTGGTTGGACAGGGCAGAGCCAGAGGCAGCCTTCAGCTTCCATGCCTTCCTATTTGCATGCCAGGCTGCTGTCCACGCAGTCTATTATCCACCTGTGCTAGCTTTCAAAAGAATGGGGAAAGGCCTGCATTTTTGTTTCAGGGGAGAAGCATGGGGCCAGGGCAGAAATGCAGCCCAGTGTTAGTGCCAGGGCTCTTTTGCCTGCTGTACCTGCCAAGTCCAGGGTAGAACTGGGCAGGAGATGGGGTCTTGGGGAGAGGTGGCCTATACCTGTTGGACTTCAGATCTGGAGGGGATTTGGGCCCCAGGGAAGGCTAGGAAGGGTATTTTTTTTTCCTGAGGAATACTGCTGAGAGCCCCCCAGAGAAAAGAACACGGCCCTTTCTCTGAACAAAAGGAGATGTTGAAGCAAAGGGCACCTAGTCCTTATCCTCTGGACATCTCGCTCGCTCTGTCTTGACTTGGTCCTCTGGCCTGTGGGTAGGGGAAAGGCCTGTTCCTGCCTCTCTACCCTCAGAAAGCTCTGTCACCCACCCAGGCTGTGATCTCCAAGCATCTCTGACCTATAGGTACAGGTGCACCCAGTCTCCACCCACTGCTTTACATTATCCCCCAGTCTCAGCGTGCACCCAAGGTGGATAGGGCTGCCTGATGGCTCAGCCTCTCTCTCTAAGAGGTTCAAATCCTAGCTACCCAATTTCTTAGCTATGTGACCCAAGGTAGTTATCTTGAACTCTGGGCTTGAGGTTCCTCACCTATACAATAGGATGGAAACAGTCCCTGCCTTTCTAGAAGCATTGTGATGATCCAACAGTATAGGTATATAAAATGTACAGCATGATGTCTGGCACAAATCTTTTGGGGACACCTCTTGGGCTAGCATTTGGTGATGCTGAGCAAATTTGAGCTCAAAGCAAAAAGAAGTAATTTGTGGATTATCTGATGCTTTTATTCAGCTGTCTTTTGGTTTGGGGGGGGGATATTTGGTGTGGCTTCACCCTTCCTGTCCCTAGACATATGTGCACTGATGCACACCCACATACAGGAAATGGAGAGCAGGTGGTAGAAGCATCTCTCCAGGCAGCCTGCACTCTCCCATTCATTCCCTCAGTGCGTCTGTACCGAGCACACTTCTGCACAGCGCCAGGGAGCCCAGGATGAACGAGATAGACATAGCCTCTGCCCACCCAAAGCCAGGCCAGCAGGCGGCAGCTGTGAGGCAGTATGGTCAAACCTGTGGTGATGGGAGGACAGGATCACAAAGGGGTGCCCAACCCAGACAGAGCATTCCAGGAAGGCTTCTGGGGAAAGCAACATTGAGCTGAAACGTGGAGGATGCTTAAGAGTTAGCCTCATAAAAGGTGTGTGTGCATGGGCTGTCCCTAGGCAGAGGGAACAAACAGTACATGCAAAGACCTAGAGGCTTGGAATGTGACTGCCATAGCTGAAGGAAGGAGTGTGGCATAAAAGGAGTGAGAGGCTGGCGTGAGGTCCCCCTCAGGGCCTGAGATGCCATCAAGGGATCTGGATTTTCTCCTGAGGGCAGTAGGGAGCTGCTGGCGGTTAGTGAGCAGGTTTGGGCAGGCCTGGGGGCCCTCCTGTCGTGGGCCTTCATCCTTTCCAACCTGGCATGTAAGACTTGGGCCTTGCCACCATGGCCCATTTCATTTTGGTTACCTAGGTGTCTGGCATCCCAGTGGAGGGGGAGCTGGGAGGCAGCCAGTAGCCTGGAAATTTTCCCCACTCCCACCCCGAGGGCCTCTGGCAACCAACTTCTCAGAAATAAGCTAGGGAGTGAGTACAGCGACTTCAGACTGCCTGGAACTGTTGTGGTCAAGTCAATTTCTTATAAATCAAATCACACATTAAATGCATTAGGGGAAGCAGCTATTTACAGCCCTAGAAACCTGAAGAAACTCTGGGTAGAGGCACAAGATAGTTCATTCTCGAAATGTGTTTAGAGTTTGGGTTTTAGGATTTGACCTGACTATGATTGGGTATTTCTGGAGGTAGAAACCCCAGGGGTACAGTGGACCAAGATCAACTGTGGGGACAGCAGGGCTGCTGCAGAGCCCCTTCCCACCCCTCCCAATTCTGCCTCTCATTCTCCCCACCTAGAGCACCCCCCCCCTCCATTTTGGAGCTAGAACCACAGACCCCTGAGATTGCAAGGGAACTTTGAAGCTCCTGGACAACCCTGGCTCCATACAGGCTGGGCAAGCGTCAGCTGCACTTCCACTGCCAAGACCCAGGCTGCCAGCCCTGAGGCATAGCTGGGCAGCAGCTGAAGCCAGGTACATGGGCGTAGGCATGTAACTGGCTGCTGGCTGGCACAGAGCGAGAGTAGAGAGCTATTCTAGACATTAGGTCCTCAGACATCAGGGTGCTAGGTGGCAGGAGAGCTTCTCTCTGCCAGGCTCCATTGCTGGAAAGATGACAAGCCACTGAACAGAGGACAGTAGAGGAGGACCCCTTGGAAAGAGCCCCAACTTTATTTTTTTTTTTGAGTCTCAACTCTGTCACCCTCAGTAGAGAGTGCTGTAGCATCATAGCTCACGGCAACCTCAAGCTCTTGGGCTAAAGTGATTCTCTTGCTTCAGCTTTCCAAGTAGCTAGAACTGCAGGCACCCACCACAACACCCAACTATATTTAGAGACAAGGTCTCACTCTGTCTCAAGCTGGTCTAAAAACTGTGAACTCAGGCAATCCACCTGCTTCGGCCTCCTGGAATACTAGGATTACAGGTGTGAGCCACCGTGCCCGGCCTGAAAGAGCCTCAACTTTAGAGTCAGCCAGACTTAAGTTTGAATCTGGACTGTGCCAGTTCCCAACTATCAGGCTTTAATAATTCACTTCACCTCTCTGAAACATCTCCTCATGTCTAAAATGGGAGTCACAATGTGAGGATTACAGGGAGTATCTATGTAGACACTCATTGTGTGTTACGGCCTCACTCTGTCCACTGGTACCTGAAGTTATATAGGAGCAGAGCCCAGGCCCTGTCTGCCCCATTTCTCTGGGGTGGAAGGCCGCGAGGCCTGAACCCTGCAAGTCTCCTAGACATGTGGCTGATTGAAATGGGAAAGCCAGTGGGGACGAGGAAGGGGACCACCTGTCTGAGCTGAAAGAAACATGTGGACAGGTGCCACCCACTGACTGATGGGGCCAACGTCAAGCATTCTTTGCTTTCCTCATTGCCAGACCTCTTAGTGTCTTCCCCCTGTTTAAGTGTCCTAGAAACATTGCCCCGGACCATTTCTGGTGGGACTGGGGTAGGGTTAGAGGTCCCCTAAAGGAAGGGGCCCTGGAACAAGGGTGGGCTGTAGGAGGACAAGGTCTGGATGGGCTTATGAGGTCCCTCAAAGGGATGGGGGGCTGGCAGCGGCAGCCCTCCACTGTGGGATTCAGGCTGCCATCTCCATGGCAACAGGTTTCCCAGCCAAGGGATTGGTCTCTTAAAGGCGCCATGCAGGAGCTCAACTACACTGCCTGGAGCTGGGGTGAGCATGGTGAGGTCCACGTGTCCACGTGGCCCTTCAGCCCCTTCTCTCTACAGTTTATAGTTAGGGTAGGGGACAGACAGGGGAGCAAGGCACCCCGGGGACTGAGCCTGTGTGCTGCACATGTCCCCAGGGCACAGGCAGCTTTGCTGGATGGGAAGGTGGGCCACATGATGTCCTGGGTTCTGGCATGGCACCTTCCTTAGTTCCATGACCTTGAGTGGTCTGGGCTCCAATTTCTTTGTCTAAGAATCAGACTAGAAGGCAGAAGCCTCAACAGTCCTCAACTAGGACCACAGGACTGACTGGTTTATGTTATGGATGGGCAAATCTGAGTTTCCCCAAAGGGGGCTCAAGAGTGCTAAGGACAGAGCTTAGTTGAAAATGAAATCTCAGGGCGGCACCTATGGCTCAGCGAGTAGGGCACCTGCCCCATATACCGAAGGTGGCGGGTTCAAACCCGGCCTCGGCCAAACTGCAAAACAGAAAAATAGCCAGGCGTTGTGGTGGGCGCCTGTAGTCCCAGCTACTCGGGAGGCTGAGGCAAGAGAATCACCTAAGCCCAGGAGTTGGAGGTTGCTATGAGCTGTGACACCACGGCACTCTACCGAGGGCGATAAAGTGAGACTCTGTCTCTACAAAAAAAAAAAAAAGAAGAAAATGAAATCTCAGCCAGCATGGGGTCCTGGGCTGTCCATCTACAGGACCCTCCTGTGAGCTTTCTGGAGCATCTTCCACTCACCTCTACCTTCACGGTTTGTACTTTATCCACATATCCCCCACACTAATTATTCAGTTAATTAGTTTTTCTTTTTTTACAATTTTAATTTATAAAGAAACTTTATATCCTACTCTAAATGAAAACAAAAAACAAAACAGTATCACTTGCTGTCTGAATACAGAGTAACAAAAATAATCACAACAAACTGTACAGTGGTAGCAGAGTCCTGCCGGGTACTGTGGTCTCAAGCCCTAGGGTCCCTGCCTTCTTTGTTGATAAGGAAGGTGAGTGAATGTTAAACAAGTGTTATAGACACAGTAGTACCAAACGAGGACTTTCTCCTGGGTACAGTTCATAGAATTGAAAGACCACTGCACACTCTCCCCACTGTGACTCGATGGTGTTCAATGCTGTGTCTGGGATGTGACCCAAAGCCACCCGTGTACCAGCAGAGTCCCACACTCCCAGAAGCACTGGCCCAGATGACCTAATCTTAGCTCCTGTGAGGTACCTCAGATGGGTTGTTGAGTAGGGGACGGGGTGGGGGTGGGGTTGGTCACAGAGTGTCAGTCAGAGTCCTCCTGCACCAGCCATGGACATGGCAGGAAAGCAGGTGACTGAGCCAGTGCCACGCATCAGGCATGTCACCTGAGATAGGTACAGCAGCTCCCACTTTGCAGATGAAGAAACTGAGGCACAGAATTGAGTCAGTTGCCCAGAGTCCCACAGTGTAACAAGTCGCAAAGCCAGGCGTAGAGTTTGGTGCTCTCAAAAGCAACAAGAGGGGCGTCTCAGATGACACTCAGGGCAGGAGAGAGCAGCTTGCACGTCCCCCCGTCTGCAGGGTGCTGAGAGAAGGGTGCTTGGGAAGGTGACTGGGACTTGCCTACAGTGGGGTAAGCAGCAAAAGAGTTGGGGGGCTCGGGGGACTAAGGGAAAGAGGGAAGGGGCAAGGGTGCCAGGGGCCTGCAGGCCTTGCTGAGTGCTTGCTGACCCCTTCCCTGCAGCAGTACTTCATCCTCCTCATCATCACGGACGGCGTCATCAGCGACATGGAGGAGACGCGGCACGCCGTGGTGCAAGCTTCCAAGCTGCCCATGTCCATCATCATCGTGGGCGTGGGCAATGCTGATTTCACTGCCATGGAGTTCCTGGATGGGGACAGCCGCATGCTGCGCTCCCACACGGGGGAGGAGGCGGCCCGGGACATTGTGCAGTTTGTGCCCTTCCGAGAGTTCCGCAATGTGAGTGTGGGCCCAGGCTGGGGCGGGGGTGGTTCTGACCCCAACAGGCACAGCGCATAATCAAGGATGGGATTGTTTGGCCACTCCTAGACTCGTCCACCCTCAGCCCCACTGACCGTGTACTTCCTGAAGGCCTTCCAGGGCCTTCCCCAATCCAGACTGGGGCTCTGGGCAGGGTCTCCTGGTGGACTCGCCTTCTAACTGGGGTCCTGAATGAGAGACAGGAGTTACCCATGTGGCCCAAAGCATCCAGGCAGATGGAGGGAGGGCAAAGGCTCAGGGAAGGTGAGGGCAGCTTTCCTGGTAACAGTACCTCATCCAGCCCCCTCATTTTGCAGATGGAAAACAAGGCCCTTCCTTATCTTAGGTTGGCCTCTTCCTGGGGGGACTGGTTTCTCCTGCCTTATTCCTGGAGGTGGCTCTGGTCTTCCTTGTAGGCAATCCCAGGTCTGACCACAGAGAGGAGGGGGTTGGCTTCCTGGTTATGAGGAGTCCCAGAGGGGAGCAGTCTCAGATGCCATCCCTATACTGCTGGCCTAGGCCTACTCCTCGTTTGATCAGACGCTCACTGTGAGGTCTTGGGCAAGCCCTGACCTCTCAGGGCCTCAGTTCCCTCAGCTGTCAGGGCCTCTCAGGGGTGCTGTGGTTCAGCCCCTGACAGCCAGCCTCTGAGAACTGATCACACTCGTCACTATACCCAGTGGTCCTCACATCTCTGCCCAATATCCCCTGGAGCATTAGCTTCCTAAGGACAAAAGCTTTGCACAGGTCACCCATTCAAGCACAGGACAAAGACTGGGCACCCTTAGGTACCTGGCCCGTGGCTAGCCATTCAGCAGACAGTCATGGCCCATTTATACCTGCCAAGGTGTTCAGGAAGTGTCTGCCGGATGAGCAGGCAGGCTGTGCAGCACGCCTCCACTGTCTCTTTCCCAAAAAGCCTCCCACAGACAAATTCATCCTCAAATGTTGCTCCCAGGCATCTCAAGTACTCATGGTAAGAGTTAAGGCTTAACATAAAGGAAGGCAGCGGTTGGATTGTAGGCATAGGCTGGATGAGACACTAGTTTTAGACTGCCCGGGTCCTCAGCGCTACTCCTGTCTTCCATGGACACCTGCTGTGTCAGCTCCCCGGTACAAGTGCCCCTTACAACATCCTTCCATTAATCCTTATTTTCTCTCCTCCCCACCCCACACTCCACCCTACAGGCAGCAAAAGAGACTTTGGCCAAAGCTGTGCTGGCGGAGCTGCCCCAACAAGTTGTGCAGTATTTCAAGCATAAAAACCTGCCCCCCACCAACTCAGAGCCCGCCTGAGTACCCTGCCCAGCAGCAGCATGCCAGCTGGGTCCCCCTCCCCCAGCAACATGCATGCTCACCCTGCTTCCTTGTGGGTGGCCTTTTTTTAACCAATCCACATTTTTTTTTTATTTTGTACAACTGGACCTCCAGACCAACTTCCCCCAGCCCAGCTGGGCTTCCTTTGTTGGAACCAGATTGATGATGCTTCCAGGCCTAACAGGCTTCTTCCCCTCCTCCCCCTCCACCCTGCCACTCTTAAGTATTGAATGTACTTTGTATAATTTTAGTGGAATTACTATTGTTATTAAAGGAGAATAAAATTTTTACAATCATAACTGGCTTTTCCCAAGTTAACTAAACTAGCTACAGATTTTGAAAGGAACATGTTCTCGGCGCATACTTTGTGTTGTGACCTGCACCTGATTCTTGCTCTGTTTTTTTATACTGTGACTATGTTCTATTTGTTATACTCAGGGTAATGAAGGAGTTTCAGACGTCCCTGTGTCCACTCCTTCCTCAGCTAGGCCCTCATGGGCTCACTGATCTAGGAAAGGAAATGCAGCACGAGGAGCACTTCACCCCCCCACCCACCAAGCTTGGGATGTCGGTGTCATCACTTCTGCAATAGGGACATGCATTCCTTATCAACAGTGACAACCTCTGTTAAACTGGCACAGAACTTGGTACACCGTGGGTATCTGGAATAGAGTGTGCAGGCCCACACCAGTGTCTGGGACTCTCCATTCAGGACTTGACAACACCATGTGTCTACCCCTCAACTGGACAGCAGTCCCAGCCACCCATCTGGTCCTCCTCTGGGACTCCTCGGGATTGTGGTCCACAAGAGGGATGTAAAAGCCTCTTGGCCTTGGGGCCCTCAGTAGGGCTGCTGATGTTTCTACCACTTCCCCATCTCTGTGCTCAGGTCCAATTTTATGAAGCCAGCTGCAGGGCTACTCTGAAACCCCAGCCCACCTCCCAGGTCCTCCTCTTTCCTTCCCACCCCCAGTGTAGAGTTCCAGTCAGCACACAGTGACACATAACCAGTAACAACTAACACTTCTAGTTAGCACTGGGCTTCTTCCAGCTCCATATTAAATGCTTTACAGCTCTGTCTTGATGAACCCTTCTAGTAGGCCCATTTCAGAGACTAGGAAACAAGCAGAAGCTCTTCGAGTCTCCCAGGGGCAGAGCAAGAAGCTCTATCCAAGGGCAGCGCCTGTAGCTCAGTGGGTAGGGCGCCAGCCCCATATACCAAGGGTGGCTGGTTCGAACCTGGCCCTGGCCAAACTACAACAAAAAAACAAAAATAGCCCTGCATTATGGCAGGTGCCTATAGTCCCAGCTACTTGGGAGGCTGAGGCAAGAGAATTGCCTAAGCCCAGGAGTTGGAGGTTGCTGTGAGCTATGACGCCACAGCACTCTACTGAGGACATATAAAGTGAGACTCTATCTCTAAAAGAAAGAAAGAAAGAAGTTCTATCCAAGTCCAGCCAACTCCACACCCATCCTTGTTCCACTGCGTTGAATGCCTTCCCTTGGCTCTGCCAGGGCTGCTTCTGCTCACGCTAACTAACAAGTCTATCACTCCATTCCACTGAAATGCGGAAGTCAATTATCCCCACCTACTCTCCCAGTCAGTAATTCTTATTGGGGCCTGCTAAGATGAGGCAACATCTCAGGCAGGCTCCCACCTCCAAGTAGCCAGTGAACTTGAGCCACAGTCTGTCGATCTGGGGGAGCAAGGGAGGGATACTTTGAACCTATGCTTCCAAAGCTTCTGCTGAATCTATGGCTGCCAAGAATCACCTTCATATTCTCAGGAGGGCCATAGGACTACACAAAGCCCTGAGTTTGTAGACTGTCCTGTAGGAGAGCACAGTTTGCTGGTACCCAGGCCAGCAGCACAGATGGAGCCCCACAACTAGCACAGCTGGCTCATCTGTTCAGGACAGCTGCAAGACTGCGTGCTACTGGGAACATCAGACCAAGTGCTTGTTTACTGTCTTATTCAGAAGTTGAAGTGGGTCTCGTGGATGGCACACCTAGAAAGTCTATACCCATCCTAGCCTGGGAGAATCTGCTAAGTCCAGCTGACCAGAGGCATAAATAGGGGAGCAGCCTTCTCCCAGCTCCATGTACCCCAGAATTAGGCCTCTCCACCTCTCCCTTAAAACTCTCCATGGGTGCCGGGCACAGTGGCTCACACCTGTAATCCCAGCACTCTAGGAGGTCGAGGCGGGCAGATTGCTTGAGCTCAGGAGTTTAAGACCAGCCTGAGCAAGAACGAAATCCTGACTCTAAAAAACTAGCTGGGTGTTGTGGCAGACACCTGTAGTCCCAACTACTTGGGAAACTGAGGCAAGAGTATCACTTGAGCCCAAGAGTTTGAGGTTCTGTGAGCTACAACACCATGGCACTCTACCAGGGGCAACTGAGTGCGACTCTGTCTCAAAAAAAAAAGGAAACAAAAAACTCCCCATGGGAGTGACTTACCAGATGGTAAAACTGGGGAGATTGCTGTCCACTGGGCCATTTAAGGCAGAGCTCCTGCCTTGCACTAGGGGTCTGTTCCAAATGCTCCCACCCTCATAGGTCACTTGTGGCACCTTCACATCCTGAGGCCTGGTGGGTAGTCCAGCAGACCCTTCACCTGGCTGGCTTCAGTTCATGAGGGAAAGGAGTGTGCCTACACTCTTGACAAGGCCAGGTCACTTTTTAAAAAAAATCCAAACCTTGGGGCGGCACCCGTGGCTCAAAGAGTAGGGCACCGACCCCATATGCCGGAGGTGGCAGGTTCAAACCCAGCCCCGGCCAAAAACTGCTAAAAAAAAAAAAAAAAATCCAAACCTTGGTGCTGCTATTTAGGTCCTGCACATGGATGGCAGCCTGATTGGAAATCTGCTCCAAAAGCCACCATCAGCTTTCAATCCCCTCTCCTGTAACTTAGGCACTGATGTTTGTTTAAAAGTTTCACTGAAACCACAGAAAAACAGACTTTGAGTTAAAAGCTCAAATGAAAATTCTGGCTCTGTCACCTGAAGATGCAACTTCAAGCAAGTCATTGAGCCACTGTGAATTTAGATTCCCTCTATAAAATGTAGAGAAGGGCCACCATCCTTAAATGGATGAGACATTCCAGGCCACAAATATAGTGAGCAAATGCCCCAGACTGCCTGGCACATATGTAGCAAGCTTTCAGTATATACTGAATGAACAAAGTCAACACAAGGGATAGTGATGTGTGTGACTATTACCGAAATAGTAAGGGAAACCAGCCTACAGTATAAAGCTGTGGTGAAGTGTCGTCTCTCTGGGTTTTTCTGCAAAGCTTTGATGCTGGGGCTACATTCTGCCTGTTACCGCTCTCTCCCTAAATCACTGCTCCAGCAGGTAAGGGAGCATCGCTCAAGCATGAACGTGCAACCAGTTTCTTGTGTTCAACCTGTGACTACAAAAGCATTGCCAAGATCCTAGCCTCCCCCTAAGGGAAACTTGCATTCCACCCTGTCAAGCGTAAGTGGGCTAGGCATGCCAAGCAAGAAAACACCCAAGGCCAAGTAATTGTGCATTGCCCTGCTCTCCTTTTTGTTTTTCTGGAGGGGCCTAAGATGACAGCTGAGCCATATACCCACGGTTAGGACATCGGAGCCAAGGAACCGGGTGTGCCTAAGCAATTAACATTTAGCTAAGAGGGAAGAGTACAGCAGACGCTGGTGGTTGGAGCTTTGACGACCAGATCTGACCCTTCGTCGTGCCAGTGTTCTAGCTGCAACAGAGGAATGCAGCGGAATGGATAAGGCTACTCAAATCACCACTGATGGAAGCTCTGCACACGTCACCCAGAAACAAGGGACTGAGGACAGCTACCAGTTACTGAGCACAGTGTGCCACGTACACCTAGTACCTAATCTAGATATTATTCCAAGGAGAAAAGTGAGGCCCAGAGAGGTTACCATAACCTCACCCGGGGGGATATAGCTAGTCAGGGAGGAGGCGAAGCAGTGGGGAAGGTCCTAGGCAAATAAAGCTTCTCTCTTGGGCAGGGAAGTTGCTAGAGGAGTAAAAGAAATGAGGATTCAAAGGACTATCCCAAGTCACCCCTAATTAAAGGCTCCTGACTCCATTATAGAAAGCTCCTGAAAAAAGCAGAAGTCCCCTCTCTGGATGTGGGAAGCAATCCCTCCCTCCTTCTGAGTCCTGGGACCCAAGGAAAGCACACAAAAGCCAAGTAACCAGCCACCTTTCTGGGTCTGGTCACATCAGCCTCCTTGCTTTTTATGGATGGAAAAATGGATGCTTTGAACTTCATGCCCCCTTTTCTCCCCACCCAGGCAGTGACACAAACTAGATAATCCTCGCTAAATAGAATTGGCAACAGTGTTCCTATAGCTTTCTCCCTCACATGGTCAGAGTTATGAGAATATGACCACTCGGGACAACATATGCAAACTTAAAAGAAACCCACCCCAAACTTTGCTCTTACCTCTCCATTATTAAGCAGGAGGAAGGACTGGTTTAAAGCAGAGTTTCCTTCCATTCCTGTTTATTCTATTCATTTAGCTTAAATCGCAAGATCACTAGACGATTTCCAAGGCTGCTTCCTCTGTTGGTCAGACCACGCCCTGTTTTCCTAGCAATAGTTTCTGCAGAAGCTGTGTTTCAGTTCCAGGGCTCTATGCTAATGGGAACAATGGAATGTGATGAAAGAATCACCAGTGATTCTCAATCTCTCCTAAGACAACAAGAGGAGCAATCTCAGTCTGAAGTCTCAGCCTTCTCAACACCATCTAGCTATGACAGATGGGGAGAGTTGGAAGCACAAGATTCAGTATGGGGAAAACAAGATCTTATCCTGGGTTTATTAGCCTTCATGTTAATTTAAATTTTTTTTTTTTTTGGCTTTTTTTGAGACAGTGTCTTACTCTGTTGCCCTGGGTAGAGTGCCATGGCATCACTGTAGCTCACAGCAACCTCAAACTCTTGGGCTTGGGCAATCCTCTTGCTTCAGCCTCCTGAGTAGCTGGGACTACAGGTGCCTGCCACAATGCCTGGCTAGTTTTCTTTTATTTTTTCTATTCTTAGACAGGGTCTCACTCTTGCTCAGGCTGGTCTGAAACTCCTGAGCTCAAGCAATCCACCTGCCTCAGCCTCCCAGAGTGCTGGGATTATAGGTGTGAGCCCCCCGCCGGCTAAGATAAGTTTTTAAACTTTGTAATCCTTTGTCAATTTCTTCCACTTTCCACAGAAGCCACAAAGTATAGTAATGGCCTCTTAAGTCAGGCCACATAGACGGTGCCCATAGCTCAGTAAGTAGGGTGCCGGCCACATACACTGAGGCTGACGGGTTCGAATCCAGCCCAGGCCTGTAAACAATGACAACTGCAACCAAAAAATAGCTGGGCGTTGTGGTAGGCGCCTATAGTCCCAGCTACTCAGGAGGCTGAGGCAAGAGAATCACTTAAGCCCAAGAGTTTGAGGTTGTTGTGAGCTGTGATGCCACGGCACTCTACCCAGGGTGACATAGTGAGACTCTGTCTTAAAAAAAAAACAAAAAACATGGCTTGGTGCCTGTGGCTCAACGGGCTAAGGCACCAACCACGTACACCTGAACTGGTGGGTTCGAATCCAGCCCGGGCCCGCCAAACAATGGTGGATGCAACCAAAAAATGGCCGGGTGTTGGTTGTGGCAGGCACCTGTAGTCCCAGCTACTTGGGAGGCGGAGGCAGGAGACTAGCTTGAGCCCAGGAATTGGAGGTTGCTGTGAGCTGTGATGCCACATCACTCTATCCAGGGTGACAGTTTGAGGCTCTGTCTCAAAAAAAAAAAACAAAACAAAAAACAGTTAAGCCACATAAAGATGGTGTCTTTGGTTCCCTGGTCTGCCTCCTGAAAGGATGTGAGGTTACTTTGAGTATGTGCTATAATAATGACAGAACGACTACAGGAACAGTGAGGCAGAGCAGCAGAAAGTGCCTACACAGTTTTACCTAAATGTCTTCTTAGGATGGGGCTGACGCGCCCATACCAACAGTTAAGAACAATTAGCTCAGAGTAGTTCTGAAAAGAAGGGAGAATTCACAAGGCATCAGTTATGGGTGAAGGGAAGTCACCAACTGCCAATGGGCACCAGAGTGTCACTGCACTGAAAGGGGAAAAGAGTGGGTTGGATGAGATCCAGGGGCCTCTCTGCCCACATTAAAACTGAGTCGCTTCTCTGCCTGCTGGCATCAGTGTCAACACATTCTGTGTGTCTCACTCAGTCTCACACTCAGGAAAGCAGAAACAATAGACATAGGAATCGAGGGGAAGAAAGAGCTGTACAGGCTGGTCCTCTTGAAGCAGGGAGCGGGGAGGGGAGGTGTGGACTTTATATTAAAGCTGTGCCTACCTTTGCCCTTAACTGCTCTCCATACCCTCTCTCCCTGCCTCCTTCACAATCCCAAGGATAAGCCAGTGTCCCTTTGTGAGACACTGAGGTGGAGCAGCACCTCTAGCTCTTGGCTGCTTATGGCCTTGGGGCTGCTCTGTTCTGAAAGGGAAAAGAACAGTAGTGACAGCAGATAAAAGGAGAGAAAAGCTTGGGGGCAGCACCTTTACAGCTAGAAATAGCTTCCATAGTTAAAAGCTGCAACTACTGGCTCGGCGCCTGTGGCTCAATGGGCTAAGGCGCCAGCCATGTACACCTGAGCTGGCAGGTTCGAATCCAGCCCGGGCCCACCAAACAACAATGACAGCTGCAACCAAAAAATAGCCGGTGTTGTGGCGGGCGCCTGTAGTCCCAGCTACTTGGGAGGCGGAGGCAGGAGACTCGCTTGAGCCCAGGAATTGGAGGTTGCTGTGAGCTGTGATGCCAAGGCACTCTATCCAGGGTGACAGCTTGAGGCTCTGTCTCAAAAAAAAAAAAGCTGCAACTATGTTATGCATCAGAGAAAGGCCTCAACAGTTACAGTTAGAATATGCAGGTATGTCCCACTGGTTTGCAATATTAGGGTTCCAGGAGTTGCCAGAAGTCAGTCATCTCATTAACATACTACCAGCAGTTCCGGTTTCTCAACATGATTAATAAGGTCTATGTTTGAGGTTTAGAATCTTAGAACGAAATCCTTTATTTCAAAACAAAAAATAGGCCAGACGTGGTGGCTCACACCTGTAATCCTAGCACTCTGGGAAGCCAAGGCAGGTGGATCTCCTGAGCTTACCAGTTTGAGACCAGCCTAAGCAAGAGGGAGACCTCGTCTCTAAAAATAGCCAGGTTTTGTGGCAGGCACCTAAAGTCCCAGCTACTTGGGAGGCTGAGACAAGAGGATCACTTGAGCCCAAGAATTAGAGGTTGCTGTGAGCTGTGATGCCACAGCACTCTACTGAGAGTGACAAAGTGAGACTCTTCTCAAAAAAAACAATAATAATTTGCCAGGCTGAGAATAGGTCTGGCGAGAAGATGGAAGCTTTCATGTTTCTAGTCCTCTCCTACACAAATGCTTTTGGATGAAGGGAAGAAAGAATGGCCAAGGGCAAGGAAAAAGTTCACAATGAATGCTAAATGTTGACACCCCCTGCAGATAAAATTTATAATCTTTACTTAGTTACACAACATCAAGGACTGGTTAATTCCAGGGAAGGGCTGCATTTCATTACGTGGGTCAGTTCCCTTCCCCTACATGCTCCACAATGCGACAGAATCAAACAACATGTTCATCTACAGGAGAATGTTTAAATAATACCGGTCCAATAACTGCCCTTGCTTCTTTGTGCTGTTGGGAAAGGAACAAAAGACAAACGCAGAAAGCAATAAAAACCAAACCCTTCTGCAAACCCAACTGGGCCCTATCCTCCCAGGGCATTTTTAGTGGAATTTCTGCTGGGTCTTGCCACCCATTCCATCACATCAGTGAGGAAAAGAGGCAGAGGGGCAGTTCTGGTCATCTGCACTGCAGTGGAAAGAGAAACCAAATACAATTTGGGCCACAGGTAGATTCTGGCACATTTTTAAATTAGGTTAAAAATGTCATGGTGTACACAGGAAGCAGGCAGAGTTTTTTTTAACAGATGTGATGCCTGTAGGCAGAAAGAACGGTCCGATCTACCCTTGGGGAGGAGCTCCCTCAGTAAGGACAGAGGAGCTAGGGGGCCTCAAGGAAGGTGTTGGTTCGGAAGATGGAGGAGACAATCTTCCCAGTGGCGTTGATGGTGCCTTCACTGTCTGAGCTGGACTCAGAGTCGCTGCTCCCAGAGTAGGCGCCCAAGCCTGGGAGGATGCCAATACAGACTGCGGCCGACGGGCAGTGGATGGAGGGGCCGCTCAGGGAAGTGTTTCCAAGAGACTTGCAGGACGAGGCTTCTGCAAAAAAGGAGGAAGGACTGTTACTTCATCATTGTTTTCCATAGTTAAAGGTATATTTATTGTGCCAGGCATGGTACCAAGGGTTTTAGCCACAGAAACCCATGAATCCCTCAAAACAAACCATGCAGCCAGTACTACTGTTACCCTCCTTTTACAGATGGGGAAAAGAAAGAAGTGAGGCTCTAGGAGGCAACATGACTTCTCAAAGTACATGGGCAAAGCTGGGACTTGAACCAAGGTGTCTATATTTTTTAAATTTATTTTTTGACTTCTGTCATCATTTATTTTATTTTATTGAGACAGAGCCTCAAGCTGTCACCGTGGATAGAGTGCTGTGGCATCACAGCTCACAGCAACCTCCAATTCCTGGGCTTAAGCGAGTCTCCTGCCTCCGCCCCCCAAGTAGCTGGGACTACAGGGGCCCGCCACAATGCCCGGCCATTTTTTGGTTGCAGCCATCATTGTTGATTGGCGGGCCTGGGCTGGATTCGAACCCGCCAGCTCAGGTGTACGTGACTGGCACCTTAGCCCGTTGAGCCACAGGCACCGAGCTTGTCATCATTTATTTTAAAAGGACTACATTTCAACATCTACCTCAAAATATATATTTTTAACATATACCTCTAAACATTTGTAGGATACCTCAAAAGTAACACAAATGAAATGTCTTGGGTAATAAAGGATATGGATCATAAAACCATATAATTTAAAAGCTAGAAGGGAAGTTAAATATTCAAATTATCTTTGAGCTAAAAGTTTCTTTAAAAACCTAAATTAACTCTTCATTAAATACAGCAAATGCAAAATCTCTGAAAGAAAGGGAAAATATCCAAGTACTCTTTAGCCCTCCAACCTGACCAGACTCTCTTGTTCCCCATCAGTTCCCCATATACAGGCAGTTTCCGGGTTATAAACAAGATGGGTTTTCTAGGTTTGTTTTTAAGTTGAATTTGTATGTTTTAAGTTAGAACAGGTACATTTATCTGTTACCTGTAATAGCCTATGTTTGTAAGTGCAAATTGCACATCAGTCAGATGTTTATAACTCAGAGACTTACTGTAATATAGCCTATGTTCGTAAGTGTGAGCTGTATGTTAAGTTGGTGTTTGTAACTCAGAGACTGCTTGTACTCTTGGAGTGTATCTCATCATGGTTTGATTTCCTTGGACTCAACAGTCACAGTATTACAGCGAGAGTCACATCTAATATAATACCATTCCTTACTCACTCTCAGGGCAGGAAATGGACATGGGGAGATAAAAGACTTCCATATGCTCCCAACAGTTGGGATGAAGAAAGATTAAGAGAGACACTGTGAGCAACACTAACAATTCTATTCAATTCTGAACATATCACCATTGCATACTTACTGACCAACAGGTCAGCTAGCACAGATACATTTTTAAGGCCAAACATCAGCTGCAAGAAGGGCTGCTTTTCGCTCAAGGGGGAGATAAGCAATTTAGAAAATGATTTAATATGATCTTTGCTTTCCAATTGTGCTCCTCTTGTACAACTGAGAAAACTGAAGCCTTTTGGGTAACATTTTAAGACCATGCAGAATGTCACCCAGGAGCTAGGACTCTTTTCCTCCCCGGAAATGCAGTTAATCTGCCACCCCAATGACAGAAGATCTCAATCTAAAAAATGCAGGACTTGAAGGTTAAAGGAAAAGTTAAGAACTCCCTTCTTTCCTAAATGTTTCTGGCCTCATTTAATTACTTCAACATGATATGAAGGTATTATCCCCACTTTACTGATGAGGAAAATCAAATGACTTGTCAAGGCTATAGGGCCACATAACAGCAGAAAATATTAAACCTGAATCCAAAAATAATGCACTAAAATGATACCTGAGCTCACCATGGAGTAAGGGTTCAGATTCATACTTCGTTGCCCCAGGCTGACAAGCATACCACCCTTCTAGGGTTTTGCCTTAGATACACTAACACCTCACTTATCCAGACAACTCAGGTAAATGTGAAAAGGATACAGGGTTCCACCAAGTATATGAAACCAGGAGTAAACAAAAAATACCATTAAGAAACTAAAAGAGATATCAAACAGTCAGTACACAAAGTTCAGCAGATCCATGTATCTGCTCATCTTTGTGAGAAGCTATGATATGGGAAAAGGAAGCTGCTAAAGATAGGCAATGTTAAAACATGGAGATGTAGTAAAGTGAAACAAGGCTGACCATGACCGCAGAGACAGTAACAACAAGGTCACAAGAAAGCAACTATCCACGGCAAATATCACAAAAGCTAATTTCTTTAAGATATAAAGTATTCTTACAAATCTGTTTAAAAAAAAAAAAAATCAACAACTAAACATAAAATGGAGAGAAAGGCTGGGAGCGGTGGCTCCGGCCTGTAATCCTAGCACTCTGGGAGACAGAGGTGGGCAGATTGCCTGAGCTCATGGTTCGAGACAGCCTGGGCAAGAGCGAGACCTTGTCTCTATAAAAAAAAATAATAATAAATAATAGCTGAGTGTTGTGGCAGGCACCTGTAGTCCCAGCTACTTGGGAGGCTGAGACAAGAGAATTGCTTGAGCCCAAGAGTTTGAGGTTGCTGTGAGCCATGACGCTACAGCTCTCTTCTAAGGGTGACAAAGTGAGACTCTGTCTGGAAGAAAAAAAACAAAAAATGGACAGAAGACACTGAAAAGTTCACAGATAAAGAACAGATGAATTTTAAATGTAAGAAGATAAATAATATAGTGGGAAGGAACGTGTTTGGAAAAACCAACTTTCTTTGTTGCTAAAGGGATACAGAGAAATTTAGCAAAGTCCTTCAAACTTAAATGGTATTTCTAAGAGAACATTCACTTCAGCATTGTATACAGTAGCAAGAGACTAGAGAAAACCAAAAGGTCCATTAATAGGCGACTGGTTAAGTAAGGTAGTACTATTCAATCATTAAGAAAAAAGTATTTCTGTGTACTGATATTGAATGAGCTCCAAGAGACTGTGCTAACCGAAAAAGACGAGGACAACAGTATGCAAAAGCCATAACTGGGGGGTGGAGGGACAAGCTCATGTATACACATGACAGTGTCTGAAAAAAAAATACATAAAAACAGGTAGCAGTGGTTGATCTGAGAAAAGAAATTGAGTGGTTGGGGAACAGAGAAGACCCACTTTTCACTCCACACTCCTTTGTCCCTTTTGAATTTTTATTATGTATACATAGCACCAATTAAGACAATTTTTTAAAAAAGGTGAATGAGAAAATTCAATGAGCATCCTGGGCCATTTAAATTAGACAGAATAGCCTTACATATCTCTGTAACTCTGAAGGCACCCCAGCATTTTAGCTAAGAAGGCTATAAAAGACTAGACAAGGGAAGCTAGTCTGTATTCTCTAACTGTAAGTCCCTTGAAGCTCCCCTTTTCACCATTCTACCTCCAGCACATACGGCCTAGGCCCCGGCACAGAGCAGGACAGCATTTACAATGTGTAAGAATGCAGGAAAACGTGGTAAAGACATTTCAGAGTTATACTGCTGATGGAATATGATGATCTGGTGCTCTTTACAATTGGGGCCACAACATCAAACTATATCATTCATTACTTAAATACACATTGCATGACTATGTGTAACATACAGAAAAGTGTGGTTGTTTATAAAAACATACCTTATAAGAATAGATACATTAAAAAACAATAACCAAAAAAATAAAATAGGTACATTAGTTACTTAGAACACTAATTTATATGAAGCTGTTCAATGAGGTAAATCATTTTATTAAGTATAGACACCCTCGCTTAACGACAGAGATAAGACCTGAGAGATACAGCAGTAGTCAACTTTGTCATTAGGTGACCACCATGTACCTACACAACCTAGATGGCACAGCCTATTATTCCTAGGCTACACACCTGTACAGCATGTCACTGTACTGAATACTGTTGGCAACTATAACACAATGGTTAAGGATTTGTATATCTAAACATAGAAAAGGTACAGTAAAAATACAGTATTGCAATCTTATGAGATCACCATTTATATGCTGCCCTCATCGACATTCTATTTTAGACAAAAAAGAAGAATCAAGTTCAGAGTACCTACGGAGATGAAGAACTGGCCGAACGGGAGGACTGGCCTAATGGAAGGACAAAAGCCAGCTATAGGAATACAACTGAGAAATCTGTACCATTGTGGCATCAGAAGAGTGTAAGTGAAAAGACCCAACCTCCCCATTATCTAGGAGGTTTCAAGAAAGAAAAGAGACTGCAACTGTGACAAATTTCATTCCAAAAGCAGTTAACTGTCCAAAAAGAACAAAATGGTGCCCTCTGATCTCACCCATTTGGTGAAGTTCCCTGCCAACTTCTGCATTTGCAGGGCTACATTGTCATATCAAATTAACACTGAAAATTACTATTAGAGAATGTTCTTGGGATTCAGACAGATGCGTGACTCGGGAGTAGATGGGGCCAACTTGTGCATTCACTGGCTCTGCTCAGAGTTTAAGTTCAGAATCTTCAGTGGGGAAAGCCTGAATCTCCAATAGGGTCACAGAGTTATTTTCCGGGGTTCAAGGGTTAAATTTTCCTACTGCCCTAATTCTTTGTACCCTCAATGAATCCCAAACAATTAAAAAAAAAAATTCTTCCAATGTTGAGGACAAAACTGTGAAGCAAGACTTAAGGAGCATTCTTTTTGTGAGGCTTTAACTCCTAGCAAAGGAAGCTATTTCTTGCCTAGCTTCTGCTGCAAGAATGCAGGGGTAGGAAGAAGAGTTTTAGCATCAGAAAAAAGATGGCTTTAAGACAAAAAGAGACAGCTTTAAAACAAAAGTGTCTGCCTGGCTCAGTGCCTGTAGCTCAGAGACTAGGGTGCCAACCACATACACTGGAGCTGGTAGGTTCGAACCCAGCCTGGCCTGCCAAACAACAATGACAACTACAACCAAAAAATAGTCAGGCGTTGTGGCAAGTGCCTGTAGTCCCAGCTACTTGGGAGACTGAGGTAAGAGAATCGCTTAAGCCCAAGGATTAGAGGTTGCCCTGAGCTATGATAGCACGGCATTCTACCCAGGGCAACAGCTTAAGACTCTGTCTCAAAAAAAAAAAAAAAAAAAAAAAGAAGCATCTGCCTGAGATAGGTAGTTCAAAGAAACCACACAAATTTTCCTTATCGATTGATTTATTCAAATAGTTCCTACCAGAGAATAAGCACCTGACACAGGGCAACTAGTCTAGATTTAAGATTCTAAGATTCCTATGCCAACCACAGTGGCACATGCCTATAGTCCCAGCTACTCAGGGGGCTGAAGTGTGAGGATTTGAGTCCAAGAGTTGGAGGCTACATATAGTGCATCATAATTGTGCCCATAAATAGCCACTATACTCCAGCCTGGGCAACACAGTGAGACTCCATCTCTGGAAAAAAAGAAAGATTCCTATCAAAGTTTTAGTTTCTTATATATTAAAAAGATGTCAGTGAACAGAACTCCTACGTTGCTGATGGGAGTATAAACTGGAATATCTCATCTAAAGGGCAATTTGGCAGTATTTACCTAAATTACAGTTGTATATTCTCTTTGACTCATCAATTCAAAGTATTTAACCATCTGATATATCTGTACATGTGAACAATTATGCATGTGCAGGGTTATTACTGAAGCACCAGAATAGGAGAAGAATGAAAACAATCTAAATGGTCATCAACAAAAAGTGGGATAAATATACTATGATGAAACCATACTCTGGAACACTACACAGCTTAGCAAGGAACGAGGATACTCGTTATGTCCAGTTATGCAATGATTTCAAGGCACAAGAACAAATGAATTAAGCCATGAACAAAAAAGTAGGTTAGATTAAAATACTGCTACTAATGATAGAAAGTATAAAAATAATGTAAGAAGCATTCTTGCCAAAAAACTCAACTTGAATTGATCAAGCCTCTAGATCTAATTACCATTTTACAGGAAACGCAGGGTATAAGGATGATGATACACAATCAGCAAAATTGAGAATGCAGGAAACTCTATAGTACAAAGACCAATTTCTCCACCAATAAAATATAAAGGAAACAAACAATAAATTCACAAAGAAGGAAGAACCTACAGGTTAAATTCAACTTAAAAGGCATATTAGCCTATGGATGGCAATATTTCCAAATTAATCTACAGAGCGCAACAATCCCTGTATCAAAATCTTAGCTGTCTTTTTGCAAAAATTGACAAGCTAGTCCCAAAACAATCTTGAAAAGTAAGAACACAGCTGGAAGACTCACATTTCCCAATTTCAAAACTTATACAAAGCTATAGTGATGAAGATGGTGTGGTAATGACAGAGAGAGATGCGTGTGTACACACACACACACATGCATATGTGTATGCACACACACAAATATAAATCTCAATGGAAGAAAAGGGAATAATTAGAGGTCAAATGATTTTTGACAAGGATGCCATAAATCTGTAGAGGAAAGAAGATTCTTTTTAACAAATAATAAGAGGAGAATTGCATATCAACACAGAATGAAAGTGGATCCCTACTTCATGCCATATATAAAAAGCTAACTCAAAATGAATCAGATGGAAATGTAAGAGCTAAAACTATAAAATTAGTTGAAGAAAACAAAGGTATAAAATAAATCTTCATGACCATGGATAGTTTCTTAGATATGACACCTAAAGCACAAGCAACCAAAGAAAAACTAGATAAACTGGATGTTATCAAAATTAAAACCTTTTGTGCTCCAAAGGACACTATTGAGTAAAGGAAAAATAACCTACAGAAGGAGAGAAAATATGTACAAATAATACATCTGGTAAGTTTCTAGTATTCAGAATACATAAATCAGAATGCATAAAGAACTCTTACAACTTAACAATAAAAAGATAAATGTCTCAATTTAAAAATAGGCTAAGAATTTGAATAAATACTTCTCCAAAGAAGATACACAAATGGCCAATAAGTACATGATGTTCAATATCATTAGTCATTAGGGAAATGTGAATCAAAACCACAATGAGATCCCATTTCACACCCACAAGGATGGATGCAATAAAAAGACAATAAGAAGGATGTGAAAAAACTGGAATCCTCAGACACTGGAATGTAAAAATGGGACAGCTTCTGTAGAAATAGTTTAACAGTTCCTCAGAAAGTTAAATATAGAGTTACCATATGACCCAGCAATTCCACTCCTAGGTTTATACCCAAGTTGTTTACTAAAAAACTTGCACACAGGGCAGCACCTGTGGCTCATCGAGTAAGGCGCTGGCCCCATATACTGAAGGTGGCGGGTTAAACCCAGCCTTGGCCGAACTGCAAAAACAGAAAAATAAAAAAATAAAAAAATAAAAATAAATTAAAAAAAAAAAATAGAAAAATAGCTGGGCATTGTGGCGGGCACCTGTAGTCCCAGCTACTCGTGAGGCTAAGGCAAGGGAATCACCTAAGCCCAGGAGTTGGAGTTTGCTGTGAGCTGCGTGACACCACGGTACTCTACCAAGGGCTTTAAGTGAGACTGTCTCTACAAAAAACAAAAAAAAAAAAACTTGTACATGATTTGTATTAGGCAAACAGTAGGTGCCTGTAGTAGGTACCTGTATGTAGTCTCAGCTACTTGGAAGGCTGAGGCAAGAGAATCGCTGAGCCCAAGAATCTGAGGTTGCTGTGAGCTATGACAGTAGATATAATCCAAATGTCTTTGAAATGATGAATGGACAAACAAAATATGGTATATATTACAATGGATATTATTTTGTCACTAACAAAAAATACTAGTACACACTACAACATGTATAAACTTTGAAAACATTACAGTAAGTGAAAAAAAGCCAGACACAAAAGGCAATGAATTGCATGATTCCATTTACATGAAATGGTCCAAAAAGGCAAATCCACAGAGACAGAAAGTAGATTAGTAGTTATCAGTGGCTGAGGTAGAAGATGGAATGGAGAATAACTGCTAATAGTACAGGGTTTCTTTTGGGTATTGAAATATTTTAGATGGGCAGGCGTGTTGGCTCATACCTGTAATCCCAGCACACTCTGGGAGTATCCCTTGAGCTCAGGAGTTCAAGACCAGCCTGAACAAGAAGAGACTCCCCCACTCTCTACTAAAAACAGAAAAAATTAGCTGAGCACTGTGGTGGGTGCCTATAGTCACAGCTACTCAGGAGGCTAAGGCAGGAAGATTGCTTGAACCCAGGAATTTGAGGTTGCTGTGAGCTAGGTTGACCCCAGGGCACCAAGTCTCAAAAAGAAAAAAAAGAAAATGGGAAATACATAGTGGTGATGGTTGTAGAACCTTGTTAACATACTAAAAACCACTAATTTGTATGTTTTTAAAGGTTAAATTTTATGGGGGCGGCACCTGTGGCTCAGCCAGCGAGTAGGGTGCCGGCCCCATATGCCGAAGGTGGCGGGGTCAAACCCAGCCTCGGCCGAACTGCAAAACAGAAAAATAGCTGGGCGTTGTGGCGGGTGCCTGTAGTCCCAGCTACTCGGGAGGCTGAGGCAAGAGAATCGCCTAAGCCCAGGAGTTGGAGGTTGCTGTGAGCAGTGTGACACCACGGCACTCTACTGAGGGTGATAAAGTGAGATTCTGTCTCTACAAAAAAAAAAGGGTTAAATTTTATGGTATGTGAATTATACCTCAATAAAAAGGCATGCACATTAGCCAAACACAGTATCCCGTTGCCCTTGCTTAGATCCTGATTTTTAAAAAATAACTGCCAAAAAAATTTTTTTGAAACAGTTGGGGGAAATGAATACTAACCTAATATCAATAATATTTGGTAATTATTGTGATTATTATAGATATGATAATGAATTGCAATCGTTATAACAAACAAAAAAAGACCCTTTATTTTTTAGAGACATATATTGAAGAATTATGAATGAAAGATACGATGCTTGGAATTGTCTCAAAATATTATAGTTGGGCAGATATAAATGAAATAAGATTGCTTATGTGTTAAAAATTATTGAAGCTAGGTGACAGGGCTTCATTATTCTTTTATCCCAATGTTTGAATGTTTTAAATTATTCATAACAAAGCACTTAAATATATAGGATAGACATAAAGTTCGTGTAGAATTTAAATTAGTTTACTACTTAAATTACACATGAACTTTATGTCCACCTTGAATGAAAATATATACATATATATGTAATGTATGTATTTATACATAAACAGAATAGCTCTGGACAGAAAAATAATGTTTAAATGCTGTTTCTCACCGAGTATTGTTGTAGGTACCTATATGTAGTCCCAGCTACTTGGGAGGCTGAGGCAAGAGGATCACTAAGCCCAAGAATCTAAAATCTGAGGTTACTGTGAGCTATGATGCTGCAGCACTCTACCCAGGGTTAAAGAGTGAGACTTTGTCTCAAAAAAAAGAAAAAGAAAAATTTACAACTGATGCCACAGAGACACAAGAGATCATCTCTGAATATTACCAGAAACTCTATGCCCAGAAATTTGAAAATGTGAAGGAAATGGATCAATATTTGGAATCACACCCTCTCCCTAGACTTAGCCAGGAAGAAATAGAGCTCCTGAAAAGACCAATTTCAAGCACTGAGATTACAGAAATAAAAAATCTTCCAACCAAAAAATGCCCTGGTCTGGATGGCTTCACACCAGAATTCTATCAAACCTTCAAGGAAGAGCTTATTCCCATATTGCAGAAATTATTCCAAAAAATTGAGGAGGAAGGAATTTTCCCCAACACGTTCTGGGACCCAATTAAAAAGGAGAATTTCAGACCAATTTCACTCATGAATATAGATGCAAAAATTCTCAACAAAATCCTAGCCAAGAGAATACAGCTTATCATCAAAAAAGTCATACATCATGATCAAGTAGGTTTCATCCCAGGGATGCAAGGCTGGTTTAACATAAACAAGTCCATAAACATTATCCACCATATTAACAGAAGCAAAAACAAAGAGCATATGATCCTCTCAATAGATGCAGAAAAAGCAGTCGATAAAATCCAGTATCCTTTTCTAATTAGAACACTGAAGAGTATAGGCATACATGGCACATTTCTGAAACTGATCAAAGCTAATATCTTACTGAATGGAGTAAAACTGAAAGCTTTTCCTCTTAGAACTAGAACCAGACAAGGTTGTCCTCTGTCACCATTACTATTCAACATAGTGCTGGAAGTTCTAGCCAATACAATTAGGCAAGACAAGGAAATAAAGGGCATCCAAATGGGAGCAGAGGAGGTCAATGCTGATGATATGATCTTATACTTAGAGAACCCCAGAGACTCCACCACAAGACTCTTGGAAGTCATCAAAAAATACAGTAATGTCTCAGGATATAAAATCAATGTCCATACGTCAGTAGCCTTTGTATACAGTAATAACAGTCAAGATGAGAGGCTAATTAAGGACACAACTCCCTTCACCATAGCTTAAAAGAAAACGAAATATCTAGGAATATACCTAACAAAAGAGGTGAAGGATCTCTATAAAGAAAATTATGAAATCCTAAGAAAGGAAATAGCAGAGGATATTAACCAGTGGAAGAACATACCATGCTCATGGCTGGGAAGAATCAACATTGTTAAAATGTCTATTCTTCCCAGAGTAATCTACCTATTCAATGACATCCCTATTAAAAATAACAACATCGTACTATCAAGACTTAGAAAAAATGATTCTGCATTTTGTATGGAACCAGAAAAAAACCCATATAGCTAAGTCAGTTCTTAGTAATAAAAACAAAGCTGGAGCATCACCATAACAGATTTTAGGCTGTACTACAAAGCTATAGTGCTCAAGACAGCATGGTACTGGCACAAAAATAGAGACATAGACATTTGGAATCAAATAGAAAACCAGGAAATGAAACTAATATCCTCCAACCACCTAATCTTCGATAAACCAATCAAGAACATACCTTGGGAGAAAGACTCCCTAATTCAATAAATGGTGCTGGGAGAACTGGATATCCACATGTAAAGGACTGAAACTGGACCCTCACCTTTCTCCACTCATAAAAATTGATTCAAACTGGATAAAGGACTTAAATTTAAGGCATGACACAATAAAAATCCTGAAAGAAAGCTTAGGAAAAACACTGGAAGATATCGGCCTGGGGAAAGACTTCAGGAAGAACACTGCCATGGCAATTGCAACAACAACAAAAATAAACAAATGGGACTTAATTAAACTCAAAAGCTTCTGTACAGCTAAGGAGACAACAACCAAAGCAAATAGACAACCTACACAATGGGAAAGGATATTTGCATATTTTGA
>CAUYRH010027969.1:0-47008 GCA_963574655.1 Perodicticus potto
GGAGGCTGAGGCAAGAGGATCACTTGAACTCAAGAGTTTGAGGTTACCATGAGTTATGACGGCATAGGGTGACAAAGTGAGACTCTGTCTCAGTCAGGAAAAAAAGAAAGAAAGAAAGAGAGAGAGAGAAAGAAAGAGAGACACACAGAGAGAGAGAAAGACAGAGAGAGAGATAGAAAGAAAGAAAAGAGAGAGACAGACAGAGAGAGAGAGAGAGAAAGAAAGAAAGAGAGAAAAAGAATTTTCATGAAAAAACGTTATTTGAAATTTTTTTTATTTTCATTTTACCAATAAAATTGCACATAAAAATCTACAATTTGGAAAAGTAACAGAGATATTCCAAAACTTTTACTGTTAGTTAATGGGAGAACACTACATGGAGATTCTTTTACTTTGTTTCTCATTTCCAAGATTTTATTTCTAAACTTGTCCACTGATTTTACTTCAGATGCACTAATGCACAGAAATAACATACTGATTTGTAAAGTAATGGAAGTAATGGAATCTCTTTCTCCCCTTTTTTTCTTTTTTTTGCTTGATAAAGGAATTGAAAATACTAGATTGTTTTAAAGTTTAAATAACAGAAAAAGTTGTATTCCATCTTAAGTGACTCTGCACGCATACGCACATTTCACTTACAGCTGGGATTTTTCAGCACCTGCTGTGTGGCCCTGTGTTAACAACCAGTGCAAATTCTCAGTACACGGTTTGTCAGCTGAACACAGACTCTGGATTAGTAGAATAAATTTTTTTTGCTTAGGTTTTCTGTTTAAGGGCGCCTTATTAGACTCAGAGAAAGCTTTTTATAAAAATTGGAGAAAGGTTAATTTTTTTAAGGAAATGCATTATTTAAAATTTCACATAAGAAGGTCAAGTACAAATTTTCTAATTCACATGATATTTATACCAGTAATATGCTAGTGAGATCTCAGAAAAGCTTAATACAACTTTATAAATATGTATGTTCACATTTCTTATGTTTTTAGATACTGTTGAGCTTCGAAAGTAGATTTTTATTTGCAATGCATTTATTTCATGGCAAGTACATACAGATAGTATAACATTAAATTATACTTGGGAACAAAATCTAAATGCAAGATTAATGCAGTTTCCAGATTTTGGAGGACAGAGCATACCTTCCTCTTTTCTGTCTAGCAGTGGGCAAGGGTGCAACTAAACGCAGGCTGTGGCCAGGCGGGTGTGTGTCCAGTGTGTGGGGGGCAGCATGCAGGCCCGGAACCACCACGGGAGCCTCACTGATCTATGGTCCAGTCAGACCGAACTCTGGACATGTGTGTGTTAAAAGAAAACCATTTAATTTGACTGAATTTACAAATTTGATGAAAAAATATTTCACTTGGAGCTGGTCAGCCAGGTCAAGGCAGCTGAGTGAAGAGACTCAGGGGGGCCTGAGATGGTTTCAGGACTTCGTGAACACAATCAATGTCCCAGCTCAACAACAATCAACTATGCTCGTCACCTCATGCTGGTTCCTGGACCACGTGTGTGTGTAAACCCGCCTAAGAATCCATTTCTTCCACCATATACACACAGATGTGCCATATTTTAAATATTGCAAAACCAGCTTAAAACTTGATTCTTTCTCTAGTTTCATAATTACAGATCTGAACCCACGTACAAGCAATGCTGAAGGAAATGAATCTACTATCTCTCCACTTCTGCATTTGTTTGTCTGTCTCTCCATTTTTTTGTCCATCCATCTCTTTCTTCCTCCACCTGGGTTTTAAAATAAAGCTCCAAGACCTGCTTAGGTGGTGGGGGCCTGCCACTAACCCCAGTAGCCCAGATGCTTAGAAGGCAGCTTCTTCAATGGGGTTCCCTGAAATTACTTCTTTGAATCATTTAAAACAAATCTCCTGTTACTGATACATTACAAGTGTGGTCTTTTAAAAATGGTTCCATATTTAAAAATTTACTTGAGTGAATTAGCATCTGTTTTATTCCTATGGAAGATTAGAAACTTATAAAACAGAAGGTAAAAACTGAATACCATCTCTCTGTATTAAATTCAAAATTTAAACAGGCAACCATATGTGTTTTATCCATTGAAATTAGGATATTCCCAAGTTATAGAATGTGAAATTTTTTATGAAAATTGACTTTTATAACTAGAATAGAAGATTTGACCCCAGGTGGCAAAATCAATTCAGATTCCTTCTGACATTTTCTAACCTTGGAATTTCTCTAAGAGTAAAGTAGTTGTATAAAGATTATATTCTTAGATATTAATTATTTCGAATAGTTTCCACAGGGGAAAAAAAGTAAATGTCATTTGTGACAGTTCAGAATAATGGCAAGCTTTTACTTCCTCTTCCATGAGGTAAGAAGAGAAAATAGAAAATTTGACTAGAAAACGTACACATCTCCTTGGAAGCTGAAGGGAGCCCTCCTGCCTCACGAGGGACTTGGGGAGAGCAGGTGTCACCTTGCCTTGTACTGAAGCTGGGGCCCCTGCAGGCAGGTCCTCAGAGCTCACATGTCATTGCTTGAGGTCACGGCATTTACACTGGGTGCCATTTTCATGAACGTATTTCACGAGCTCCTGCCTTGGACAACACTCTTTTCATTTGAAGGGTGTTCATCTTTCTCCCCATCCAAGAGAACGGCATAGGAGTGATTTTCTTTTTTAATTTATCTATCATAGTACTCAAAATGTTTATATGAGGTAATTACCCCACATAATTTTCTGCATTACTAATTTTTACTTTATCTATTATTTATTATCCTCTGATGTAGAAATAATGTATAAAATGATGCCAAATCTTGGGTGGTCAAAATGATCTCTCCCACATCACCTCCAACATGTTCGTTGGGTCTCTGCGTTTACACAGAATCACGGAGTACAGAATAAGAAAAAGAAAGAAGCTGAGTTTGGGAGGAGAGGACAGACGCCTGGGATGGGCATGTCTGGGTTGGACTCAGTGTCCCAAGAGGTGGCCAGAGTTCAAAGTGTCGCCTTTGATACCGAGCCACTAGGTTTTCATGCTGGTCAGCTACACACTCCTATCTGACCGGCACATTTACTTGCATTCCCTGTTCTCAATTATCCCCATTCCTAAAATGGATACAGTGAAACTCCCCATCTTAAAGGTTTGGGGGAGATTAAATCAGATCATATATATTACAGGTTTAGAGCAGTGCTTTATGCAGAGTAAGCAATAGACACATAATGTTCACTTTCTCCTTGTTATAACACATAAGAACTTGGGCAAATATCTTCCCTAGACGCATGGCCTCATGCAGCAAGTCAGGCAAACATATGAGCAAGGATGCTGTTTACACGTGACAGTGAGCTGGGTTCCCAGCGACGGCCATGCCCTAAGGATGCTGTTTACACGTGACAGTGCTGGGTTCCCAGCGACGGCCACGCTGTAAGGATGCTATTTACACGTGACAGCGCTGGGTTCGCAGCGACGGCCACGCCAAGCCTCAGCAAGCATCCTCCTTTCTGACTCTCACTCTGCAGTTACGAATCAGGACATGAGATCAATGATGTTTGGTGGAGTTAAAAATTACCAGCATCATTAATACCACAGAAATTCAAAAATCTTTAGATATGACAATGTATTTTTCAGAAATGTATGCATGTCATTTCTTAAGGCACATTAGGTATGCAGCAAGCACCGTTCTGAGTGCAGAGGGGACAGGGATGGATAAGAGCCAGCCCTTGTCCTGAGAAGCTCAAAGCCTAGTGGGAATGACAGGCCAATAAAGCTGCTAATGGTCAGTGGCTGTGACAGCAGAGGGACAAGCAGCAGGTGCCAGGAGAACTTCCAGCACGGGCCCGACTGGGCCTGAGCTGGTGAGGAAGATGCCGCGCCAGTTGCACTCCAAGGTATTCCAAGCAGGACTTTTTCTCCCTACAAAGTCAACCTGGATCATGATGCTTCTGAAGAAAAATATCTACCTGGTGGAGAAGTATTCCTAGGCAAGAAGTTAGAGGCGGGTGGTGTGGTCAACTCTCAAGACGAATACGGCGGCCCCCACACCCACGTCCTCCTCAGCTGCCTCACATCACAGCTCTGGACGACGTCATGCCCCTGACGTGCTCATGTGTCTAACACGTGGCCAGCCGGCTGACGGAAAAACAGTGGGAGGGGATTAGCCCGCCTGGCTCTAATGACTGAGAAAAGGCAGGAGCTGATTCCCTGGGAAGCTGACCAGGACACTATCAGGGCCAAATTCTGAGTCTTCTCAAATCTATATATTGAAGTCCAGTACCTCAGAATGTGACCTTTTTTAGAGAGAGGGTCTTTATAGAGGTTATATTAAACCGTCTGAGATCCAAGGGTTCCCAATCTCGTACCAAGTCAGATGACCACTAGATTATAATCCAGTTCAGAGTAAAAGCATTTATCATCCAAATTTGGTAAGGATATACTGTCATGGATGCCACAAAAATAATGCTTTTAAATGAGTAAGGAAGACAGAGAGAATTTTAGTAATGATTTCTGAACTTGATGTAAAAATATATAAATTTAATAAACAAGTCCAGCTGTGATAGCTGTGGTGGCCAGAGGCACAATACGTCTTCATGCATCCCCCGCCCAGGATAGTCTCACTTACCACATGTCCTTTGATCAACACTCATAAGATTTCAAAACACTCAACTTATTCCAACATTTTGGATGAAAAGTTGGGGTATTTTCCATTCCCATGTAAGGTGTCAGTCTCCAGCTGCATGGTTTGAGAAATAGCTCTTGCTTTCCACAGTTTTGCAGAACTTTCTCCCTGGGCCACAGGAATACCCATAAAAGTCTCTTAGCATTTAACACTTGAACTATCTATTATTTAACAACTTATCAAACTCTCTTTTCACCGAACAAAGCTCCTGAAAGCCTATTGAAAACTCATCTCTAGACCCTTCAAATATGTACCACAAGTGTGGTCTCACCCTTTATCCTCTCTCCCCCCACCCTCTTCTAAATATGGATCAAAAATGTTTTCACATAGTAAATGAGAAAATCTCATGAATGTTATGTCAATCAGGTTGATAAAAATATCTCCGATTGTATGTGAAGCCCGCACACTGTCCCCCATGGTTGAATTAATACACACACCTATGATTCAAATAAGAAAAAAAAAAGAAAACCCCAGGGACTCAACCTCAAAACTAAAAAAAAATAAAAGAAAACTCATCTCTAATCAACATACTTTATTCAGTGTATGTTGAAAAGGGAGACAGGGAATGGGGTGGGGGGGACAGACTGATTCAGGGGTGTATGCCGTGGACTGTCACTGCCTCCACTCTCCCAAACATGTCCAGACTGGATGGCACTTTTGAGAAAATAGACTCTGAGAAAACTAAAATTATTGTTTTATTTATGATATCTAATTTCACAAAATACAATGAATAGAAGAGAATGCTACTTCTCATGGGTTGAATTGTGTCCTGGCCCCACTCGATGCTAAACGTCGTATGTTAAATTCCCGCTCCCCGGTACCTCAGTCCTTATTCAGAAAAGGGGTTGTCACAGATGTCACTAGATAAAACCACACTGAAGTAGGATGGGTCCCTAATCCAACATGCCCAATGTCCTTATGAAAAGGGGAAACTTGGACACGAGATGAGCACACGAGGGGAGAATACATGTGACAACGATGATGAGCACCAGAGATTGGGATGCTGCTTCTACAAATCAGTGAACACCAAAGTCAGCCAGCAAACCGCCCAGAGCCGCGAAGTCCCTGGAGCTGTGTCCCCCTCACAGCTTCAGAAGGAACCCAGACACCAGCACCTTGACCTCAGAATTCAGGCCTCTGACTGGGAAAGGATAAATTTCCGCCTTTTGATGTATTTTGTTTCAGCAGTGCTAACAAATTAAGGCAAGACCTGAACACCTTTTATGTTAGATGGAGAGGTCCCCTTGTTTCTACAAGGCTCTGTAGGGCCCTAAAGGGACACAGGTGAGATTCCCCTTTGGGTCTTAGCGAGTGCTCAGCACATGCTAAATGGTAAGGGTTACTGAGGAAGGGAATGCAGGAAGGGGTTGATGTGGGTGGCAGAGCTGGAGCTGCCCTGCTGGGTAAAAGTCTTCTGGACGGTAAAGTAATTGGGGTGATCCCTCCACCCTCCATCACTCACTCCGGGAGGCCCTCTGTTTTCTCCACTGACAGGCCAAGTGTTTGATGGAGACACGGGATGTTAGTGCCCCTTTCTTTCCAGGGGAGAGAGGAGTTGGGGTCCTTACTGGGTCCACACAAACCACAGCAGGAGCTGCGTGCGGGGATTAACACGCCAGGGTCACTCCATCGGTCCCGCTTTAGGCTTTAATCAAAATGTGCCCCCTTTTCAAGTATTCTCCTTGTTGTAACAACCACAAAACTGTAAAATGTCCAAATTTTAAATTGTTATTCAGAAATATACTATCATTCCAAAACAATTCTAATTTCTCTGATTTGGTGCTAAGTACACTTTGGCCCTAAACTAGAAAGAGAACAATTCTGAAGCATGAAACCAGAGTTTGCTTTGATACTGTGCTTACTTCCTGTCTTTGCTGTCCTATGAGCAATGGTTTTATTTTATTTCTCTGTTCTGCTTTTTCTCCAAATGTGGACCTCAGGCCATGATTTGCTGTTCAAATCATCAGGGTTATTGTTTCCAAATCTGATCTTATGGATGATGGAAATGGGGAGGAGGGAGAATGGAGTAGGGGACGGGGGTCTGCATTTAAATTTGCTGTGCAGGTGTCTCCTACATGGTGAAGGTCAAGGTCTATTCCTCTGGGTCTATCTTTTTTACACAAGGCCAAGTAGCAGAGGATGAAGACGGCAGTAAGGTAAACCATAAACTGAAGAGAAGATTGGTCCTTTACAGAGTGACGAGAAATCCAGACAGTCTTTCTTCAGGATTTGGGACTCAGAAGGAACCTCCCTGGTCATGGGCAGTGAGTGTTGAAGAAAGCCCGGCATTACTCAGAGAAAACTTAGGGATCTCTGACAACCGAGAGTGTGTGGCCAGGGCGGATGGCTGGAGAGCCCCAGAGCAGGGCCAGCTAGGGCAGCTCTGAGATTCTTCCCCTTAGGAATCTTGAGATTTCAAGTGAAATTTTACTTGAGAAGAATACCTTATTGCTTAAAAACAGGCTTGAAAGTCTACAATCATAAAAATAAAACAAATAGAATCAGCAAGATGAATTATGGTGAAAATTGCCTGAGTTTGGGACAGAGCCAGAGCAGGGCCTCTGCTTTCTAGCCTGTGTATCTCTGCTTTCCATGAGATGAGAAAGGATACAGCATGTGTCCATTGGGGAAAAAAAAACACAACTGTTTTTGAGATTTTTGAAACAGGAAAATTTAAGTATCTGCATTTAGATTAAGACATAATCTCCATCTGTAGATACAACACAGAACATTCCTGGTGTGTCTCATTTTATCTGATGGTTTTATTAACTCATTTTTCCATTTATTTACAAATATGCTTATGTACTATATTTTCCTGGGTGCTATGGGAAAATACTATGAAAACACATTGTTTTTATGCTCCCAGCACTATGGTTTTATTATAGAGAGCTTCTTGCAAATGTGTTTATATTGAGTGGATTATGCACTTGGGGAGGCCTTTCCATACAGGAACCCTGTTCGATGTTCTTATTAGAATTCATAGGTTCTTAACAAATATTGGCTAATTATCAGATGTCACCCTCATGGCTGCTCCTCCTGCCTTTGATGTCCCCTTCAGATGCACAACCACAATGGAGAAAACAAAAGCTCTCCATTAATTCATTCACCAAACATCAATTAAAGTCCATCGGGATTCTCAAGAAGGCAAAGTACAGATCAAACAATTCCTCAAAGAAGCGTCCATTGATTTTCCAGATAGAACCAATTTCTCTCTCCCCCACTCCCCCAGGACTCAGGGATTCTATTTCTCACACAGCACAATCTTCCTTCCATTGGTATTAATTACCCACTTACCCATTTCCACATCCCACCACCTCCCTCCCCACACTGTATGGAGAGCCTTCGGAGGACGAGAACTAGCTTTTGTTTTCTTTTTGTGTTCTAATGTTATTAAATATGGACCTAATTCTCCCAGATATATGAAGCGTGGTAAAGGATACAACAAATAAAAGTTTCTAGAAAATTTTAAGTGCCTTAAAAATGTACATAAGTGAAAGATTGGTAATAAACATTTACAAAAAGAAACACTCCACTCTGCATCTTGTTAGCTTTGAGTCACATTGCCCTAAAAAAGCTGCTGTGCTTTCTGCACTTCCCTCAGCTGTTTTTAGCCTCATGAGTCCACGGACAGAGAGTCAAACAACTAACCACCAATATGCAATATTTTATTTACAAAAATCACATTTAAAAAATTATTTTTGTATTTTTAGAGACGTCTCATTCCATTGCTCAGATTGGTCTTGAACTCCTGGGTTCAAGTGATCCTCCTGCCTTAGCCTCCAGAGTAGCTAGGACTATAGACACACAATAAAAAACTAAATGTTATAAAGGAAACTAAAAAAGTGCTGGAAAAAGTCCAGTTGCATATCAATATAATATTGAACAACGGAGGTCATTTTATACATCAACATATTAATGGATGTCATTATTTTTGTAGGCCATTGTTATTTTTATTTTTGTTTATCGATTTTCTACTTCTCAGAGAAAGAATATGTGAAGCTTTTCAGTAAAAGAAAAGGCAATTCATGTTATTACAACCTAACTAGCCCAGACGTTTCTGCAGTGAAGCCTACCTCAACACTTAATTTGTGTCAGCCTGAGTAGCAGGTTACATTTAACTCTCCTTTCAAATGAGAGTCCACCCATGTGGGTGGTCAGCTTATTCATTAAATAAAGTACATGCTAACAAGCACAAGGAAAGACTTTCTAAATATGCAAGAATAAACTGCAAAACTTAAATTCAGTATTTTAAGAGCAAAATATATAACTCTCTTCACAAGTTGTTGGCTATACCTTCTTCTTTGTACTTTAGTTAACTTTATAAATTGAAAGCTATTTTCCAGCTAATGAAACGAATAGAGGTTGTTCACAGAGATAAAATTTTCAAAAATGCTGAACACGTTATATACATATATGTGTGTGTGCGTGTATGTATAAATATACGTAATGCACAGGAGGACCCAAATCCAGTCTTTTACAAGCTGTGATGTTATTAAATATATTAAAATGGACTTTAATAAATGAAACAATAAGATTGTACTTAAGGGAGAATCATTTTTCCAGTATAGTAACAATCAGAAAGATTGGACAAAATATATACAAAATATATCCAAATTCGGCAACATCTGCTGCTCTGAGAGTAACAGTGAATGGGTGTTTAGGGTCAATTTAAATTTAAATTTGGTTTGCACCAGGTAGATGTTGCAATAGAAAGCAATAGTGTTTGGTTAATAACCTTAAAGCATGCCCCTTAAGTCCCAGGGAATCATTTTGGAGTAACTTTGCAGCCAGGGTGCTCAAAACTAACTTCACCTGTACAGACCAGTAGCTGCAAGCGAAGATTGAGCCAAGCAGAGCACACAAAGCAAAGCAGAGAGAAGGGTGGGGCTCAACGTGTTAACAAGGTCAACCTCTTTTCTGAAAGCAGATGGTATATTTACTGCACTTCTTCACTGAGACCATCTATGTGTTGTGTAATTGACTAACAAATTTATACCTGATTATTCAAAATATATATGATGCTGCAAAAACTATACATTTAATATCAAAAAAGGAAAGTTAAATACTCTTTGTAGAAATGGTCAGAAATGACCTATTAAACATGGATTTCAAGCTGTAATAAGAGAAAAAAAATTAGGATCAAGAACGTCACAAGGAACACATTGTCTACTACCAAATGCTACAGAAATCAGACCAGTGGTTTTAAAACTGTGCTCGTTGCTGTGGACTGAAAGTTGATTTCCCTCGAAATGTATATGTGGAAATCCTAAACCATCACGTAAAGGTGTTAGGAGATGGGGCTTTGGAGGGTGGTTAGGTCATAAGGGTGGAGCCCTAAGGACTTGGATTAGTGCCCTTGTAATGGAACAGGAGAGCACACTTTCTCTCTCTCTGTTCCCTGACACATGAGGATACAATGAGAAAGCTCTTGTCTGAAAACTGAGAAGAGAGGTCTCACCAGGTGGCTGATGTGCTGGCAACCTGATCTCAGATGTCCAGCTCCCCAAACCATGAGAAATAATTGTCTTATGTTTATACACCATCCATTCTATGGCATGGTGCTTGTTATAGCAGCCCAAATGGACTCAGACACTCATTTTTCCAATAAGGAAACAAAGACTCAGAGAAAGCAAGTTGCTTAAAAGATCCCATTATTATATACTGACACCGCAACTAGACTCCAAGTTTTTCCAGTCTAGCATTATGTCATTATACGTGTATTACAGGGCTCATCTTTACCCCAAAATGATTCCAGAAAAGAGCTCTGAATAAATGTCTTCTTCGGAATCATAGGACCTTGCCTGCATCTGTGTGGTGCTCTAGGTCACACGTGTGATACGTCCCTTGCTGCACTGTAAGCTCCCTGAGATCCTTATCTGACTTTTTTTTTTTAATCTGACTTATTTTTAAAGGTAGACAGTAAGTCAAATAAAACAAGTTTGTATATTTATACAAAAGAGTACAGAATACATACTTCTTGTATGCAAAATATGACTATTTAAAATATAGTAGAACCTCTGTAAGTTGACCACCCAAGGGACTGTACCTGGTCAGCATGCAGAGATGGTCACCACAAGGAACCAGACCTGATGTTCTGGTCTGTACATGTGGTGCGTGGCTGTCCCATGAAAGTGAGGTCATCTTAAGGAGGTCCTCAGTGTAGGGAGGGGCCAGAGAGGGAGGTTCCACTGTACTTATAAAGATGAGATGAATGAGACTGTTCTCCCTCTGTCAGCCCATGTCCAAATGACCTAAAGGTTGAAAACTGGCACATGTGTACCCATCACCTCAAATGCCACTCCCCAAATTCCACCACTGAATTCCACCACTGAGAAGTACTAACTTGTATCACTTTAGAGGGGCAAGAATAACGCAAGCAGACAGGAAATTCACCCAATTTCCTTGGTAAACTTGGGGTGGGGACAAGACTTGCCAAAATGGCCACTTGGCACCACCATTTACAAGCAGGTGGCTATTCGCTGAGTCAGACAGAGTCCTGACCTCATGACCCAGAACCAGAATCCAGGACAGCCGGACACCACCACAGGGACCCTTGCAGGAGGGCATTAGCAGAGTGTCACACCTTTATTGAGACTCCAGCAAAAGGGGTGTAGCTCTGAGTCAGAGAGAACAGAATGCGGGTACCCCAAATCTACCAGGGAAACTGAGCCTGTCTGCTTGGTGTTATTCTTGCCGCTCTAAAGTGATACAAGGTAGTACTTCTCAGGTGTGTCTGGTCACCTTTTTTATCTTTGAAAATATCTGCTCCATAGAAATCAAGTGCCAAACCGAGCTCTTGGTGAGTGTGAGCTGTTTAACGAAGCACGAGGGCATGAGGGGCCTTGGTGCTGCCCTGGGGAAAATTTCCATGGCATCCTCAGGAACTTCCCAGTGGGGGAGGTGGGTGGTGCATGGTGGGTGCACGGCGGGGGAACACCCAGAGGAACTGGGCAGACTTGGGGCACAGCAGGGAACAGAGTGGGGGCTGTCAGGTCAAGGCCATCTGTGTCAGCACACAGGCCCCAGAGTCAGCCCTGTCCTGGCTCCTTCCCCAACCTAGGCAGTCAGAGTCCTCTGAGCCTCAGCTCTGTCATCTGTAAAATGGAAATGAGCCCTCTGGCCAAGGCCGAGGTGGGTGGATCGCTTGAGCTCGGGAGTTTGGGAGCAGCCTGTGCAAGAGTGAGACCTGTTCGCTACTAAAAAACAGAAAAATTAGCCAAGTGTCATAGCAGGCACCTGTAGTCCCAGCTACTTGGGAGGCTGAGGCAAGAGGATCACTTGAGCCCACGAGTTTGAGGTTGCTGTGAGCCATGATGATGCCACCGCACTCTACCAAGGGCAATAGTGTAAGACTGTCTCAAGCAAACAAAAAATGAGAATGAAAGGAACTCACCTCCAAGGTTTCTAGAAACTGAGGAGTAAGCCCTTGATCATGGAATGCACCAGGAAGTATGTGAGGGGGGCTGCTAAAGGACATGAACGTCGCCTGGGGGAGGGTTTGGCACATTGGACTCGCCGGATGAACAGCACTGCACTAAGCTGAATAGGGTGACCCCCTGAATTCCCAAAGTTCACTGGAACCTCAGAATGTGACCTTATTTAGAAATAAGGTCTTTGCAGATGTAATTAGTTAGGGATCTCGAGATGAGATGACCCAGTATTTAGGGTAGGCCCTAAATCCAATAACAGTGTCTTCACAGGAAAAGGAAGAGACACGGAGAAGGCCACAGAGGAGGGGGGCACCTCCCCGAAGCCAAGGGATGCCAGGGATGAGGGAGCATGGCTCTGCTGACATCTCGATTGTGAACTTGTAGCCTCTAGAGCTGAGAGAGAATAAATTCTGCTGTTTTGAGCCACTCTGTTTGTGCTGCTGTGCTAGGCCGGCCCTGGGGAACTGCTGTGGTGGCCATTACTGTTACAGTTACAAATTTATCAGCCGAACATTTCCAAATGAGAATTATCTTTCAATCTGCATTTGATAGTCAAATTATAATTTTTTTTCCTCCAAATAAGATGCAGGTATCTTTTTTTTTTTTTTAAATCAAAGAAGAGTGGGCCCTGGATTCGCTTTCGTTTAATTGAAGGCAGCCGACGGAAAGGCAGAGCAGGGTCTAGAATTCACAATGGAAGAGCCCGTTGTCCGTGTTCCTGCGACGTCCACACGGTGAAACCCCAAACTCTAACAGGTGGTGGGAGAGGGAGGGAGGGCCTGTGAGAGGTGCTCAGGTCCTGAGAGTGGAGCCCTCAGGAATGAGACTGAGGCCCTTAAAAAAGACCCTGGAGCAGGAGACCATGGAGGCTGCTGGAGTTGGACTGGCATGGCAGTGTTTCCTGGGACCAGCACATACCTGGGGACCGCCACTGTCCAGTCAGGGTGTATCAGCCAATGCACTGGAGTGATCCCGGCCAGGAGCAAAATGCACCATAAGCGTTGGGCCCACATGTCTGGGTTCCAGTGACAGTCCGTTCCCTGCCTCTTGACCTTGGGCACATCCCCTGGGCTCCTCTGAGCCTTAGATTCCACAGGAGGGTCATCGAGTGATAATTCTCACACCATAGGGGTCAGCTTCCCCTGAGCTGGGGTTAGTGAATAAGCTTGGTCTCCCTCCCTAGTCTACACCTCGGCCTGGTGGCCTTGGGTTTGCAGGTCAAGTACCCTGTGGGGCCTTTCCAGGAGAGGCCATGGAGATACCGGCTTTGCTCTGGCAGCCCAGGCTGCAGAGGCTGCCGGCGGGTTCTGGGGCCCAGGTGATCGGGGAGCACTTCTCCGTGAGGATCCATGAGAGCACCACACAAATTCCCGTCACACTAAGCAAAGCCACCACATGTGGCCCAAAGCAGCAAGCTGTCGGGCAGGGGAGAATCTGTGCCGCCCTCTATCCCCAGCCCCACCTGTTCTGCGGGTGGCCGGAGGCAGACCTTCCCTCCCTATCCTCCAGGTGAAGGCTTCTGGGGCCCCTCTTTGCTCTGCACCCCATGGCACAGTCTTTCTTCTTCCTGCTCAAGCACCTGCTGTTAGAAAGAAGATGAGTGCAGGGCAAGCAGTGACAGCCCGCCATCAGGTCAACCTGAAGAGCCACCTGCACCCACACCTGCATTCCGGAAGGACCTGCAAACTAATTCCTCAAAAGCTAAGCACAGATATTTCCTTGTCATGTTCCTGGGCCCAGTGGGGCCATTAGGCCACATGAAAATCAACCCCCTCAAAGTTAAAATTTTAATGCACTGTTTACACAGCAGAGCCAAAGGGGTTTGCATAATTAACAGAGCACAGAAAATATAGACATAACAAAACAAGACATTTTCAGGGGAAAGGAAAGGGTCACAGGAGGAAATGGTGCCCTTCCAAATTCCCCTGCACAAGGAGAAAGAAAGCAGAGCTGGCAGGGAGGTGATGGGACCCAGCACGGACACCCAGCTCCCCACGTGCCACCAGCCCTGGGCAGGGGGAGGAGAAGGGCTGGTGCTGCTCAGTTCTGCAGCCATGCTTCCACACGCTTCAGACTGCCTCAAACCATCCAGCAAACTCACAAGGTCTCGGCCATGGACCCTGGAACAATGGGATGCCCTTGCTCGGAAAGGCAGGGACAGGCTGCAGGAACAGGCAGTGCTTCCAGGCAGACACTGCACAGTGTCCCAGCCCTGAGTCAGGGAGGACTTCCTCGGCGTGTCATCAGAAGGGGAGCCCGCAGAGGCAGCCTGGCATATGGCGTCTCCAATTTTTTAGTGACAAGTGGTGTGTTCACAGAGCGGCGGAGGAGCAGGGAAAGAGCTGGTTGGTTAATCACTCCCCGGTGCCTGCACCCTCAGGCAGAATCATATTGCTTTATGCAGATGAGTTCATAACAGTTTCTTCAATTTGGCTTTTAGATAGAGAAGTGCCAGCTTCTCACACTGTGTCAACAGCCACCCGAGGGCCTACCACTTTACGAGGCAAGTGCATTACTATTTAAAGACCAGCTTTCAGCTAAACATCACTGCTGCCTTCGGAGTTTAATTACCGCCCTCCCCATGGGGCCCAATGAGCCATCCACTCCTCCCAAGAGAGTTCTGCTTGGTGATGATCTTTAACTAAGTAAGTAAATGCTAAACCAGCTCATCTTAAAGCGCTCACATCTGATTTCCTGCTCTGCTGCAAGACTGGAGGAAACTGGTAATGGGCCGTGAGCAATTGAGGATCCCAGGGTAATTAATTTCCAATTGAACATAGACTAGTAGAATAGATATCTAGTATAGAAATACATTAAATTCGTATTTCCTCTTCTAAATGATCAGTGAAAGAGCTCACCAGCAGAAGCGGGCTCCTGAAACCATCTCCACTTTGATTAGAGCAGCATTTAATTCTGACGCCGTCTGCTCTTACAATGCGGCTCATCGGCAGGGGTGCAGTGCTGGGCAGCCTCTCCACATCCTAAACAATGATCATTAAACCAGCCCTTTCTTCTAAAGTTCCATTAAGTAGGCATGACTTTGGTATATAAATTGTCTTTGAGGAGACAAATTAACATATGAAGAATAGTCAAATTCAAAGTTGTCCAAAGAATTAAAATTCTAACGCATTTTTCAAAAAGCCAAGAAAGAGTCCAAATAAAGCATGCCATGTTTTGAGAGAATACAAAAAAAAATATTTTAAAGATGGATGCATTCAATTTATAAGTAAAACAAGCTTGGCAGAACATTCCCAGGGTATTGACTGAGCTCCAAATAGATAAGATATTAAATTTTCATTCTAGAAACTCCTGCAGATTCTTCAGTCACTTACTCTGAGGTTTGAAAAATGCAGCCAGGTGTGTGAGGTTCCCCCTACCTGTGCGGAGGAGAAGGAGAGGGGAGAAGGGTAAGTCATGGTCATCAAGTGACCACTGTTTGCCCTGCCCCTAGGGACTTCCACCTCTCAGTCAGCCATTTCAGAATGTTTTACTAAAAACTCATGAAACTTTCCACAGTCATTGTCAATCCGTTTGCACATAATATTGCCTTTCCGCCAAAACTGCCACCAAGTGTCCCGAAGCTCGCCATTGTCCCTCAGGACAGTCCCTTCTTCCCATTCTAGGCGATGTTCCTGACAACCACCTTATGGGCTTGGTAAGGGGCTTTGCAGACTACTCCTGACTGTTAAAAGGAAAACTTTAGTGAGATTGAATTTATCACTTTGATTGAGCAAAGTGATTCATCAAAGAGATGGCTCCCTGAACCAGAACAGGTTCAGAGCCACACCAGGGCTGGCACGTGGTTGGAGAACATTTATGGACAGAAAAAGAAACGCAACCATGTACAGGAAACGGGGAATGCGGTGCAGGACAGCTGGGGGGGCTGCAGCTGGCTCTGCCTCATTGGGACAGCTGTGAGCAGTGGGCCGTTGCGATCGGCTAAGACTCCGCTACACGTTGCAGGGGTCGGTCACAGTCTGTTCATGCATGCAGTTAGGTGACAATTCACAACACAGAGAGAAACCTTTAGACCAAATTTAAAATATGTAAGGAGGCAGTTTTTGGCTAAGCTTAATTTAATGTGGCCAAGAAATATGGTTGCTGCGGCCAAACTGCTAAGGATTCCTGGGAGAATCTGCCCAGGCCAGCAGGTCAGGGGACAAAGTAACTGATGGGAATGGGTGGCAGGTGGGTGACATGGCATAGAGGCATCATCTGGACTGTACAATCATCCAAGCCTCAGCTTCCCTACTCTGGGTTTCTCAGACAAAAGGGGAAGTGCTGAGTGTCCCTAGAGCAGGAACAGCATGCCAGGGCTTCATCCAGCAGCCACACTTCTGAGACAGGGCGTTTCTAAAGATGTTTACTTTGACGGACTGATTCAACACCTGAGGGTGAGGTCAAAGTTGGCTGCTCCGAGGGAGGAGAGTGTGCTCCCAGCTCCCAGCCTAAAAGGTTAAAGTTCCAGTAGCACAAAAACACCAGGCCAGCCTTCACCAGCAAGGGCCACGTGGGTCGTCAGCCTGACAAAGCGTTCTGCAGCTGGGGAGTGGGATTCAGAAGTGCCGAAGCTCCTCTCTCCGAAAGGGAGCTGGCTGGGGTTGCCCTGAGAGCCTGTGGTCCCATCTTCCCTCCACACCCACGAGACTCTGAGAAGGTGTGGAGCATCAGTCAGGCCAAGTCAGGGCGAGAGAAACGCCATCCACTATTTTACCAGAGAGAATTTAACGTGAACAGTTGTTAACCTGACGGTGGAGAAAGGCAAAGGCGAAGAAGACGATGCTGAGGCCTCAGAGCTAGGAACTGCAGGGCCGGGAGTTTCAGAGAGTTGGTAATTCCAAGGGAATGAGGGGACGTTACTAGAACCTGGGGGCCTGGGGGCAGGGCCCACAGAGCTGGACTCTGACCCCTGAGAGGGGTGCGAGACTCCAACCTCAGGATCCTGGAGAAGGGACCTGGACTCTCAGGCCCCTAAACTTCTATCTCTGAGGAAGTGTGACCAGGCTGATTCTGTAACTGTGGAAACCACAACCCTGAAAACTGACGCTGCTGGGGCAGAGGGCTGTTGCTTAGTGCCTCTAAGAGATAGGGGCTAGCAGGTGGCAACCGGCCCAGTCTCCCTCCTGCAGCCTCCCAGCTGACCCCCGGGGCCCTGACTGGCAGAGCCTGGTGGAGCTGGCGACAAAGAAAAGCTCTTCAGAGTCCCCAGCCTCCGTTATCACAGTACAGATATAGTAATAATTATCTGAAATAATAATCAAAGTGAGATAGCACATTCTGACTATCAATGTGCCTGTGTATTATTGTTTTTTGTTGTTGTTGCTGTTGACCCAATTCCCACAGGTTTGGCAGCTGAAATGAAATAGCACCCACTGAGCAGCTGACAGTTCTATTCCTCATACATCTACCCCCGTGAGACTGGTTCTCTGTTCATGATGCTACAGGCTGGGTCCTCATTAGAAGGCTCTGGAGCATCTCTACCTCCAGGGTCATTCCTGTTGGTGGAATTCAGGACTTAGGACTGAGGCCCCCAGCTCCTGCCTGCCTGTCACTTGGAGGCTGCTATCTCCTCCTGGGAAGCCACCTACAGTCCTTGCCACATGTTCTCTTCCTCTCCACTCCTTCGACCTCTAGCCCCAGATTTAAAGATCTTGTGCGGGTCAGGCCCACCCCAGAATCTCTATCTTAAGGTCACATCTGCCAAATCTCTCGTGTATGCAAAGTAACACCACCCTGAGAAGGAGACGTGCACATGTCCACAGTGAAGGGGAGAGAGGACACCAGGGCAAGGGTCTTTGGAGGTCATCTTAAATTTATGCCTGCCACAACCAGCATGTAGGAGATGCCTTCTGTTCTTTTAGAAGTAGAAGAACAGAGTAAAAATTAATAGGGAATTTTACTGGGCACGCCCTACAGGCTCAAGTACAGTTTTGGTAAATATTAGACCTAAATTCTCAGAAGAGAGGCACTCAAAGATCAAAGCTTCCACCTTCTGAAATATTCTGAATAACAAAATCAACTATGGTTCAAGGGAAGCACCACATCCCTATGTTGTAGGTTCCCCACAAGCCCAGCAGAGTCCAGGGCATAATACACTCGTGACACATGTGGGCAAGAGCAAAACAGGCCACGTTCATTTGCCTTGGAATGTGGGAAGTGCTATGGCTGGAATGACAATGGCTCCTCCAAAATTCATGTTGGAACTGAACCCCCAATGCAGCAGTATTAAGAGGCAGGCATTGGAGTGGTGATTAAGTCACAGGTGCCACCCTGATGAATAGATTTCTGCCCTTATAAAAGGGCTGGAGGTTGATGGGAGTGTTCTCTTGCCCTTACATCCCTACCACTATGTGAAGACACAGCCATAAGGTGCCATCCTGGAAGCAGAGAGGGGCCCTTAGCAGACAACAAACCCACCACGGTCTTGATATTGCACTTCTTGGCCTCCAGAAGCATGAGAAATATATTTCTATTGTATGAGCTAAAATAAAATTGTACCTCCCCCCACCAACTAAATACACCCCCTCTTGGCCACGGGGACCCCAGAAATACCCTAAGGATGACTTGCTAGCCATGACAATGGAGTTTAGACCTACCTCATCATCCCCCCTTCCCTTCCCAGAGATGTCCTTTGTATCTCAGTAACAGGCCAAGGGCATGATAGGCAAAGCTTAAAACACATCTGTCCTCAATTTACTTAATTGGTGCTTGTCTCTGATTAACAGACTTCCTTAACTTAAAACATTCCAAGCCTTTACCTTCATTTCTTTAGCCAATGACAAATCAAAGAATCTTTAATTCCACCTAGAATGTGTAATTCCTCACTTTAAGACATCCCGCCTTTGGGGGCCAAACCAGTGAGCCCCTCCTATGCATTGATTTATGACTTTACGCACAATTCCTGTCTGCCTGAAATGTATTGAACCCACTGTGACTCAACCACAGCGAATCCACTTGCTCAAGGCTTCTTGGAGTGGCTCTCCAGGCCAAGGCAGCACATATTCGACTCAGAACAAACCTCTTTAAATCATTTTATACTTCAGGATCTTTTCTATGACAATTGTTTACAAACTGCCCAGTCTCCAGTATTTCCTTACAGTAGTCCAGATGAAGAAACACTGGCGCTCCCAAAGTGGAGACATCCCCAGGAAAGTGGAAGTTCCAAAGAGAAAGAGCATTTCTTTCCATCTTCCCAGATCCGCCCGGTGGATTCTTTAGCTCCACAATGAGAGAGTCAGGAAGAGAGCACTCTGCACTTCTCAACTCTGATTAAAGGCACACTCGCAGCTCCTAGAAATAGCGATTTATTAGGAGCACCTGAAGGTCGTCCTATTGTTCCCAGTGCGAGCAGCATACAGAATCTGCTGCACGACTGTCCTGAAGTTCCCTGCACATTAGAAATATTTCTACCTTCTTCTACAACCAAATATTCTATCTCAGCGATTCCACCTGTGGGCTGCTGCCAAAGGTTAACTGCTTCATCTGCTTTTCATCTGAGCTTTTCATCTCAGACTACATTGACCAAATCTGTGGAAAATTCTGTCTTATTTTATCTAGAGAATTCACACATACACAATCTTTATGTACTTTCACTTTTTTAACCTACCTTTATGAACAAATTTCACCATGATTTATGCCAGATAAATAGTTTTGAGACTATTATATATAATGCTCTTAAAAAGCTTTCTTTTCATCCAACATAATAATGGACATTATTTTCTATGCTTAAGGATGGGATGTTCTGCAGCAATTGTGTTTTTTAAAAATTACAGATTGTCTGGAAACAGCTTTCTAATTTTTTTAGAGTAGGATTAGGATGTAAATCCAACCCGGAAATTGAACCATCATCAGGAAGCGTCTTTGTTTATCTGATCACTGCTGAAACCATCTGCACTTAATTGTGAAACGCCAAATCACTTAACAGTCAGCTAGGATAAACGACAAAGCCTCTTAGGAACAGTTTATGTCAGTGGAATTTAAAAATAAAAGAGGAAACAGCACATTCCACGTTTGTTCTGAGATTTTAGAATGACGCTGAGTGGGTCTGTTCATACACTTGCAGGTTGCTGATACGCAGGTCCTGGGGGGTCACTCTTGCCTCTCAGAATGGGCAGGTGCACAACCCTTCCTTCTGAGGGTTTCTGGTGACTTGTAGAAACAGCCTCAATAACAACACCTCATTCAAATCAGCCTTTCATATAGTGGGGCCTGTGGTGCTAGAGTGGAAATGCACCACAAGCAAGGCTCTAGGAGGCGTCCCTTATTCTGGGTAACGGGACTCCAGAAGGCACTTGCATTCCAGCAAATAACATAAGAAAATGCGCACGTTGCTTGAGTCTTTGCAAACAAATAAGATTTTTTATATATCCATCATTAAACCAAATACATGTTTAACTCTTTTCTAACTAACCCTTCCTCTTCCAACCAAAAACTGTTGGAAGACACATATATGTAAACATTTCTCATTCTTAATTCTCAACATAGCACACCAGCTGGCACTCGAAAGTAAGGGATTGTGAAGACTTGCCAGCAATTCCTGCTTCAATTCTCAAACCCATCTCAACCTGCAACTTTTCTTCTATTTATTTTAACATTTTAAGACAGAGTCATAGGATCACTGAAATGTGGTTATGAAACGTGAAAGGTTCCTGAGAGATCACCTAGCTGGATTCCCTCATTTAACATACGACAAAGCTGGCTTGGTGCCTGTGGCTCAACGGGCTAAGGCACCAGCCACATACACCTGAGCTGGCGGGTTCGAATCCAGCCCCGACCCGCCAAACAACAATAATGGCTGCAACCAAAAAATGGCCAGGCGTTGTGGCGGGTGCCTGTAGTCCCAGCTACTTGGGAGGCAGAGGCAGGAGACTCGCTTGAGTCCAGAAGTTGGAGGTTGCTGTGAGCTGTGATGCTACGGCACTCTACCCAGGGTGACAGCTTGAGGCTCTGTCTCAAAAAAAAAAAACATACGACAAAGCTGATACCCAGTAGGCTGCCTGAGTGGACCAAGCTTGAGCTCCCAAAGGGTACCCTAAACAGCCCCTGCCAGGGCGAGTAGCAAAGCCAAGTTGAGGAGAAAACAAAAACCCCCAAATCTGCAATTAGGGTGTTTGTCATTATTGTCATTTGAGGAGGTTCCGTTTGTTTGTTTGCTTGTTTTTTATTAAATCATAGCTGTGTACATTAACGCAATCATGGGGTACAATGTGCTGGTTTCATATACAATCTGAAATATTTTCATTTTACAAATTATTAAATCGAACTAATTAAAGATATTTTAGAACATAATCCTGAACTGAATAAAATTGACTATTTTCGGATAGTGTTTTGCTAAGGTATAAGATCCAGGGGGCAAAGAATAGCTACTATTTTTACAAAATATGACAGGATAGTTTAATACATCCAGGAAAAGTTTGTCTCTGCAGTAATTTTTGTCCCTGGCCAGTTCCCTGGGTCTCATGGGACCCATCCTTTCAGGGACCCGCAAGTCTTTCACTTGTGGGCAGTTCTGGGAAAATGGGGCCAATACAGCCAAAAGTAACAGGAATCCCATCATGTACTGAATATAGAACTGAGTAAAGCCTGTAAATAGCATTCCTCCTACAGGGAATTATATATTCCCCACTCACAGATATAGAAGCTCTCCTCCTGTGCTATATTCCAATAAGCTGCTTTTAAAAATTATAGAAGCTATTTCTATTTTTAGGTATTCTTAGAAGATTGCAGATTAAACTATATGCAAAATATAAAATGTATTTTGGGAGCCTTCTGTTGGACCCTAAATGTAATCTCTGTTCCCATGATAGTGCATGGCTTTGTTGGTAACTATTGACATGTTACTGAAATTTGACACTTAACAGTGTACTGGAGCTGCATGATTTATTTTTTATTTTCCCCATTATTGTGAGTTCTTTGTGGACAATGTCTTAACATTTCAGTACCTGATACCAAGCCCAGCATGCAGCCCATGGAAGTCATTTACCAGGCGGTTGATAAATGGAAGAGTGAATTAATAAACAAGCAAGCCAGTGGATGAATTGACAAATACTGTACATTCTGAAAATGTTATACATTAATACCTTGAATATTTTGATATTCAACATGTAGCAGTATGATCTTCACCTTCCAGGTAGACTTGATGAGGTTAAGTAACTATTTGGGGTTCTTACAGCCATTAGGTGAGCACGGCAAATATGGGCTCCAGGCAACACTGCACCTGCTCGGGGAGCTCAGGGAAGGTGAGAGGTGCCTGCCATCTTTAATACACACAGGCCTTTACTCAGGCAGGTAACTTACAGATGCATATAAAAGTGCTTTAATGGTAACATCCAAGGAATAATAGCTGTCCCTCACTGCCAGAAACCTACCATGCACCATCTCCACAGCACTGAGTTACTGAGGCTCCAGCTGGCTTCTGAACCCAGTTCACGCTGAAGGTCTTGTTGCAGAAGGACCTTTTAATGATACTAAAGTAAGAGTTAGAATGAAATTTCAGACCCACACAATAGCCTACTTAATTATAGAAGATGACATGTTAATTTAACTTTGTCATGTGAAACATTTATTCTAAACATGAATGCAGAATACTTTGATAAATTTCAAGCCAACTTTTGTTTTGACAGTAGGAAACTTTCTAGTTGGATGGGAGAGGCACCAATGATAGAAGATATTGTTGGATGTTCCAGAATCAATTATTCCAGTGGGAAAAATAGAATGTATAGAGTGATATACAGTATATGATTTGTTAATTTTTCTCTAAACCTTTTCTACCTGCAAATCAAGTTCACTACATAGAATAGTCAACCACCTTTGAGGAAAGACATGTGTCTAGTATTAACTATAGTATAACTTTCAGAAGAAGAGATTTTATATGTACAGTTGACCTTTGAATAGCATAGGGGTTATGGGTGCCAACTCCCTGCAGAGTTAAAAATTTGTGCATAACTTCTGACTGTCAAAACATTTAACTACTAATAGCCCATTGTGACCAGAAGCCTTACTGATAGTAGAAAGTTTATTAACACATATTTTGTATGTTGTATGTATTATATACTGTGTTAATGTAGTAAAGTAAGCTAGATGAAAGACTGCTATTAAGAAAATAATAAGAAAAAATAGATTTACTATTGTTTTAGTTGACTGGAGTTGCTGTAACAGAATATCTAAGCCTTGGTCATTTTTAAAGATGAAGCCAACAATTGCGATGGCTGGAAGGTTTCAGATTAGGCTTCTGGTGAGAGCTACAGGCTGCTTCCACTCACAGCAGAAGGCAAAGAGAAGGTGGGGTGCAAAGAAGACAGAGCAAGAGAGGAAGAAAGACAGAGGAGGGGTGTGGGCTCTGTGTATAGCCCAGCTCTCATGGAAACTAACAGCATGAGGACTCACTCACTCTGAGGGTGACCTTGATCTACTCACAGGCATCTGCCCCCATGATCCGAACACCTCCCCACAGGTCCCACTTCCATCCCTGGGGATCAAATTTCAACCAGAGGTTGGGAAGGACAGATGTCCAAACCCTGCCATTACTCAGTAAGCGGGTCATCATAGCAATCTTCATCCTCATCATCTTCACACTGAGTAGGCTGAGAAGGAGGAGGAGGTGGAGGGGTTGGTCTTGTTACCCCAGGTGGCGAAGGTGGAAGGGGTGGAGGAGGAGGAAGGTGGGGCAGGAGTGTAGGTGCACCCATATAACTATTACTGAAAAAAAATTCCTCGCACAAGTGGACCCATGTTGTTCAAGGCTTGACTGTGTGTCCATACGCAGGATGTCTCAAAAGTCACCTATAAAGTTGTAATATGTAGGGAAAATAGAAAATTGTAACTAACTATACTGTTACCTACAAAATACTCATTGCAAAATTTTGTAAAGAAATGGCCAATATGTAGAGAATATTTTGTAAATATTACATCTCACTATAACTTCCCATTTTCCCGATGCATGGTGACTTTGGGGACACACTGTATATTGCTATGGTTTGGATGTGGTTTGTCCCCATCAAAATCCATGTTGACATTTGATTCCCAATGTGGCAATGTGGTGGTGACAGGAGGCGGGGCTTATTGGAAAGTATTAGGGGGAAATCCTAATCAATAGGTTAACACCCTCTCATGGTGCGAGTGAGTGACCCCTCTCTAGGGAAGGGCTCCTTTCCCCAGGGAACAGGAGTGGGCCATTAAAGAGTCGGCTTCCTCAGTATCTCCCTTCCATGTGTCCCCTGTGTTATCTGTACACATGCTGACTCCCCTTCTGCTTCTTTCCATGAATGAAAGCAGCCTGAAGCCCTCACCCAATGCAGCTGCCAAAATCCTGACACATTAGCCCCTCAAATTATAAGTCAAATAAGCCTCTTTTCATTATAAATTACCCAGCCCCAGGTATTCTGTTATAGCAACACAAAATAAAATAAGCACACACTCTGATACCCCACTGAAACACACCCAGAAAGATCCAATATGGACCCACTGGGTTTTACTGTTTTACTGCAACTATTAAGAATACCTGTTTCCTGACCCTGCTAACTCATAGCTGCATTTAATGTATGTGCTCCAGGACAATCTTGTAGAAGACCTTGTCCATTTGCAGAGACAACATCAGTCTTCCTGAAGGACCAGTACCCAAGAATCACAGGCAATTAATGCCCAGACCTGCATTCAGCCTTTCTATCATGTACTTATATCACCCAGGACAAGATGTCATGATTTGGTTGTATCTTTGCCAGCTGTCACTAACATATCTAAGCTAATTTTCTCAGAAAGTACAGACTACTTTCCAGTAGATCAATGTGTGGAATAAGCAGGTTGTGTTCTAAGCAGAGAGAAACCTCTCTGTAAACTGACAATCAAATGACCTGGGTTCCCACCAGATTCATCTTATGTGTAACCTGACAGAAACATGGATGGGCCTCTTCATGGCTTCAAAATTCATACAAAGAAATATGGGAACATTCTTCACATTTATTTTCAAAGACACAGTTCTCTTTCTCTGTCTATATCACGAGGGTCTTTCAGTGCCATCCTTCCCAAGTTCAGTCCACTTTCACAAACAATCCTGGTTATTTTATCACCATTGGAAGTGATTTTAAACCTTGATGTTCTTGACAGCACATGTAGGAATGTCCTTCACTAGAAGTGCCAGGATGAAGTGAATTTATGAGCCTGTATGTAGATCTGGGTAGTAGGCAGAAATCATTTTTAGTATGTCCATAAAACAGTGCCCGATTAAAGGACAGACACATTCTCTCCTGACAAACTCTCCATGGCACTGGAGAAAATAGGCTTTCTTTTTAAAGGTGACCTTATCATGAAACTTAAAGTTTAAATTAGAAACCCTTAAAGTGTAAAATATATGATGCAATTAAGCAAAGCAAACAGTAACTAAAGCAACCCAAACCAAAAAACACTATCACATATTTGGAAATAAAAGCTCCCAGGGAAGGACAATGCAGGAGAAGACCGAGGAGGTCAAGAGAAACACTGTCCCCTGTTTGAGTATCTCACAGGATCCACAATTCTTCCCCCCATTTTTAAGAACAAATTTATGCCTTCCCAGTGGAACGGAACCTAAGTTGATCTAGAGTTCAAAGCCATGTTTAGATTTTAGACTTAAACCATATTATAAATATATAATCATAATAACTTTTAAAAAGACAAGATAAATAAAACCATGTTTTTACCAAGCTTCTCTTAGTAACTTTCGTGGTGAAAGAAGGGAAACGGTAAAAAATGAAGAGCCAAATATTAAACCCCATTTCATTTCTTACAGGAATTGACAAAGTCTGTCAATATAAAAAGTGATTTTTACAATCAACAATTAATAAGAAAAAGTAAAAACATGAAACTATGGCTTTTGAATGACTACATAGCCGAAGAAAATGGAAAGAAGTGACCTGCTCAACTGGTAATGGAAATCCAGTGAACAAAATACACTACAAATAGGCAGATATATTTTATAATATTAAAGACAAGCACAAACATCTCAGTGCTCAAGTGTCAAAGAACCCGTATCTGCATCTTTTGGAAAGATACAAGCGTATGTACACAAACAAATGCACACAAACACTGCCCCTGGGTGTGTGCACACTTTTTCAGTGATCAGTGACATGACATCACCCCTGAAAGAGAAGCCAAGCCCATCCACACAGAAATGACCAGGAGCAGAGGTCCTCAGAGAGTCAGCCGGGGAGGGTGTGAAAAATGTACGCTCCTGCTCCTTTCTTGAGGACATCTGTTCACCGTGTGTGTGTGTGTGTGTGTGTGTGTGTGTGTGTGTGTGTGTGTATTGGGAGCGGCACACCTCGGCATCTGTATCTTTAGAGTTCTCTGAGTGGTTATGATACACTGTGAAAAATCAATGTTTCTAAGATGCCAAAAGCTCGCTTTGAAGTTTGCTAAGTTCGTGAACCCACTATACTGACAGGCATGGTATCCCCACAGCAGGCAGGACGTGGCACCCTCAGGGGAGGGAAGCTCTACTCTACACCATCGGTCCATCTGCCTTCTCCAACTTTCTAAAGCAGAAAGATACACTGGACAACCTTGATCTCCAGGCAAGTGATGTTGGGCAGGATTGCACAAGCCCAGAAATTAGGACAAGGCTGTCCTCTGGGCAGACTAGAGCCAGACGACTTCTGTGGCCCTGTGTTCTCAGTTCAGGGCGTGGCTGGGGTCCATGTGCGCAGTACTAGCTTCCACACCGAAGCACCCCAATTTTTTCTTTGGCTTTTCCTAAGTGCTCAATATAAAAATGGGCAATTTCCAACTTCCCATTGGTCATTTTAAGGATTCCCAAAGCAATCCTTCCTTTGAATCTTCATGTTCTTTTTTTGTGGGGAGGAGGGGAGGCTTTTTCCCATTGGGATTATGAACCCAGAGTTATAGGGAGCCTAACTCTTTCAGCCATCCAATTAAACCATCTCAAATATCAGAACTGATTGTCTTCATTGTCAGGCAGTAACTGACAATTTATTACTCTATCCTGTCTCTTGGATATCACTACACGGTCAAGAAAATATTTATCATTTGTCTCTGTCATGCTACCAAAACCAAACTGAAATTGCTTAAAATAACAGTTTTTGGAAATAATACTAAAAATTTATTTTTCATTATTATTGTTTTCCCCTTATTTCCTCTTTGTCAAAAGTGGTCCATTTGACCAATGAGTCTGTTAACAGAATGAGAAAAAAGAAAGAATTCACCCTTAAAATCACTTTTGGTCTTGCTATAAACTGAATGATGCTGAAAGTTGATACTATTATCTTCATGGGTATCAGTAGGAGGTATAAAAGAAAATGATGACAGCTTATCACCAAACAGAGAAGAAACAGAGCTCATTACAAGTTCATGTTGTAGATCTGAGGTCTGATGTTTTCATTGACATAATAAACAATAATTTGCAAACATAAATAGCAAGGATTCTCAAGACCTACAAGTCACATAGACATCTTCTTGTTGCAGTATCTCCTGAAATGAAGCAGCAAAAAAGATACTTAGGGACTTTTTAGAATCCTTATATAGTAATGACTGCTTTTGTGCTTTTCGAATTTTCTGCTTAAACTCAACCACGGTGCCTCCATTCCCATCCCCACCACTGCTCTCAGATGGGCAGAACTCTCGGGAAGGCCTCAGGATGCCTCCGTGCTCAGAGGGCTCTTCTGCTTCCTGAGGGAGTGAGTTGCCCTGAGACGCAGGGGTTACCTGGAGAGGCTCAGATGGAGGCTGGAAGACAAGAGGTCAGGTAAACAAAGTGGCTCTGGTAGGAAGTTAGAGGCCGTGACCTTGACCTAGCTGGCCGGTTCCAGATTCCACAGCCCCACAGGGGAATGTCCATAAGAATCCTCCTGTTGACGTCTGCCTGCTACTGGACCAGGTGTCCGCGTGGGCATTCTCAGTCTACCTATTCCTGTTAACACAGACAGATGTTCCTCAACTTACAATGGATTCTGTATGTCCAGAGAAACCCATCGTTAAGTCAACGATAGTGGGAGTTGAGGATGCATTGAATACACTTAACCCACCGAACACTGCAGCTTACTCAGCCTCCCTTAGATGTGCCTGTAACACTCACATTAGCCTACAATTGGGCAAAACCATGTTTTTTTAAAAACCTGGCGACTCGGTACACAATACGGTTGCCTCCTCCTCTGACCACATGGCTGCCTGAGAGCTGCAGCCCGCTGGTGCTGCCCAGTGTCCAGAGAGAGTACTGTCCCACCAATCAACAGCCCAGGAATGGATCGGCACGGAAGCATGATTTCTGCTGAATGTGTCTCGCTTTGACATCATTGTAAATTAAACAAATTATGAGTCAAATCATTGTTAAGTCGGAGACTGTCTGTATACATAAACCACAAGAAGCAAAACTTGACAAAGCCCACTGTTTGCATTAGGGGTCAAGGGTCAACAAGTACTGTCATTTTTAGCTTGAATTGTTAGATAAATGTGAGAATGGAGCCTTTTGGCAATCCAAACCATAAACCCTTAACTTTTATACCGTACTGTTCAGTTTCATGTTGGCAATGCCAAATTCAGCCATTTCAGCCTTTCCCTCTTTCCTCAAAGCAGCATTTATTGACATTTGTTAAATACATAACCTACAAAGATGCATATTCACGAGTGTATGTTGATTCCACATTGAGCCATCATTTTCTCACTGGTAGAAAGTTCTGGAGAGTAACGTAAACCACTTGTTTCTCATTCACATCTGTTTCCACGGAATTTGTTTCCACGGTTATGGACCAGATTTCAGGCCTGCCCTTGGGGGCAATTTATATGGTGCCCCCCTGCTTTTGCTTGGTAAAATGATACCTCATTTGCACTATTTTTCCTCTGGCTTTTTGGCAAATGGTTTACATGTTAATAAAAGATGGGGTTTATGAATGTCTATGACAATGAAATAGTTTTCATTTCTTTCTGCCTGTCTCTTTCCCTTTTGCTTCAATATAAGGTCAACTCCCAGATCTCCTGATGACAGGCCTGATGACACAGATATGAAAGCAAGGAGCGACAAAGAGGTCTTCAGTTTGGGAGCCAGAGAGGAAGTGTGGGTAGTCACCGAAATCACTCAAGGCAAAACAGAGCTGCTGGAAAAAACACTGAAGCAGCCTATATTTGGGGCCCTTGGTTTTGTATATTCAAAATTGTTTACATCTGGGCATACTTCACTTTTTAAAGTCTTAAAGTTATTCGTGTTTCATTATTTCAAAGTGACTTCAATGTTGTTTTGAAAAAGTTAACAAAGCCAGCCATCTGTCCATTTCACTGACTTCCCCCAGACATTGTCCTGCCCTGATGAGGTTGCTGTCCACTCCTGTGATGAAACGTCCTGCTTCCCTGCGTCCACTCACCTCACGTGCCGCGCCCCTCCCCAGACAGGGCTCATTGGATCCGAGGGAGCTCCGCCTGTGCTCCTGTCCTGTCGCTGTTAATTCTTCTCACATCGTCATCTCTTCCTGAACTGATTCTACTACTACTTCTGAAAATAACAGCTCATTAGAAAGTGATCAGAGATGCAGTGAGCAATTGGAAACAATTACACACAATTATACAGATCCTAAACCAGATGCTTCACTGCACGTGTGCCCAAGAGCGCCAAAGACCGCTCCTCTCCCACCCTGCGCTGCTGGGGGTCCTGGACGGGAAAAGCAGCAGGGGCAGTGAGCGCCCTGACTGTCACAGCCCACACACCCTGCACCCACACTGCACATTCTGAAAGTCACCAGCTGGGGGCGAGGGTCTAAAACAAAGCCTCTCAGTCTTAGAACCTTGTACAAAGAGGCAGCGCCCACGGCTGCTGAGGCTGTCTGAGTTATCTCTAAGAGAAGCTCACCCAGAAGTGGAAGAAGAGCCCATTATCAAGGGGTGTGACTGCATCTCAAAAGGACAAAACTGCCAGTGTCTTGTGAGCTGAGACCTCTCATAGGGTGGTCAGGACACTGTTCTAATTTGCCCAGAACAGCCCAAGCATTTTCACTAAAAGTCATGCAACTTGGTTAACCCCTTTCTCCCTACGAAACTGGAACAGTTGGTCACCATGCTTAAAGCTCTCCTGAGATCGTGCTATCTACCAGCACATGGTAAAGAAGCAATGGAAAATCTAGACGTTCACGAGGTTCTGCCTGGTCAATGAGAATATAACCTAGACTTTAAAATAAATGAATATATATAATATATAAAATAAAATTTCTCAGCAAATGAAAACCTCTCACTGGCTTAGTAACTTGTGGTTTTCAATCACATGTTTAGAAGAAAAGCCATAAAAACAGAAAAATTAAAGCATTTGGAGCCTCCCACAAAAAAGCACATTTCAGTGGAGAAGTGAGGTGATGAAGGCCCTGCCTCTGCAGGAAACAGGTGACTGCCATCCCTGGGTTCCCAGAGTTCCTGTTCAAACATTTAACAATGACCAAAACAAATGTACTTGGCCTGGCTTCCTAATAAGGGAAAAAGAAATCATCCGAAACATCTTCGCTGGTTTCTCTCCCTGGAAAGTGTGTGTCAGAGGGAAGTTCACAGCCTCCACTGGAAAAGGGCACCTTAGGGCGCTCTTCAAACAAACCATCTACAAGGAAAAAGGATGCCACGTATGGACGTACCTGAGAGAAACAAAATTAAAAAATGGTACTTACTGAGAAGGGACAGGGGGAGGGGCGCCTGGGGGTGGGAGGGAAGCCTGGAGGGCCCATAGGAACTGTCACTACTCAGCAGACCTTGCTGAAAACGGGAAAAGAATATGGGGATGAGGTAACCCAGGTGATCAACACCAGTAGAAAAGGGCAGTGATTCCGGGGGTTCAGAGAGGCCAATGAAAGAGTCACAAACAGTCCCCCAGGGAGAGAAAGGGGGTTTGGACCCTGCAGGCCTCTGCATCTCCGTCTCCCCTCTTCTCATCCATGACAGACCCACTGCCCACGCTCTTCAGAAGTGCTCTGAGCTCTGTCTTTGTTCATAAAGGAAACTTGTCTGTGTTACAGCCTGCGCAGGTGACCGCTTTCCGCCCATGCGGCCCCAGTTTTACTTCTGGTTTCCTCACCTGCTATGCCTCGGCCGAACTTTCCAGCTCTGCTGAGAAGCTGAAGCAGGGGAAGTGGGTTTGGGCCACAGGACCCCAACACTTAGGCCTCTTCGGAGTTCTTCACAGGGGCAGGTGATTAACCTTCGGAGTAGTCTGGGAAAGTGCTCTGACTCGGCACACAGGCAGGGCAGAAGGGCAGCGGCCTTTCCTTCCTCAGCCCACCTTCTCGCTGCGTCCTCCTCCTCCCTCCACTTTCTGGCAACACTTCTGGTTTCATTTGCTCTGTTTTGGGGTGTGCACGTAGGGCCAAGGATGGCACCCCATATCCCACTGCATTCTATTAGCCCCACACCATGCAAAAGAGACCACTCTGGGCTACTTGGCTCCTCTCTCTGCACCTGCCTTTCTTATGGGCTTGAATGGATTAATAAGTTGTGGTACATGTACACCATGGAATACTATGCAGCCTTAAAGAAAGATGGAGACTTTACCTCTTTCATGTTTACATGAATGGAGCTGGAACATATTCTTCTGAGCAAAGTGTGTCATGAATGGAAGAAAAAGTATCCAAAGTACTCAGCCCAACTATGAAGCTAATTTATAGCTTTCATATGAAGGCTAAAACCCAATTATAGCATAAGAATATGGGGAAAGTGGCGAGGGAGGGGAGAGGGGGGAGGTTGGGGTGAAGGGAGGGCAATTGGTGGGGCCACACATATGGTGCATCTTAGTCGGGTTCAGACAAAACTTACTAAATGCAGAATACAAATGTCTTCATACAATAACTAAGAAAATGACATAATGGCTATGTCAAACAGTTTGATGAAAACGTTTCAGATTGTATATGAAACCAACACATTGTACTCCTTGATTGCACTAATGTACTCAGCTATGTTTCAACAATAAAAAAAAAAGACTTAATGAAGCAAGTCCACACAACCCGGCCCCCAGTGCACACACAGTTGACAGACAGGCGCAGTCTCTGTGTGGTGCTCCCATGCCGGGGTTTATTCTGAAAACCTGTGGGGACTCTGTTTACCCCCCAACTTGGGCATTGGTGGGGCTGTAAGGTCTGGGGAGAAGCAGAGATTCCAGACATCCTAAAATGTGCAGATAATCCGACCTGGTCAACCACAGCATCAAGTTTCACAGGAATTTTAACCCCTCCTGTGTGTTTATGGAGACAAGAAACTTGCTAATTATTATCAGAACCTAAATTTCATACTAGCTTATGAACATCAGTATTTTGTACTCAGTTCTAAATAATACTGAAACTTTCAAGAATGTGACTGCTGTGTAAAGTATGCATTTTACTACATAATCAGAGTAAAAAAAAATCGCCCAGCCCTAAAGAAAATTGGTACAACAGTAAGAGACACCCCGTATTGATCCAGTCAAATTTCATGCCTCCAAGGTGCATGCCTGGCAGCTAGGGAAGAGGACTGGCAAGGGAGGCAATATTATTTACAGCTTTCATTTCAGGTTATAAACAGTTTCTCAAAATATCTGCTCTAAGAAGATAAGCTGAACTTGACAGTGTGAGAAGCACTGGTATTGTCATTTCTTTCCGTTGCCCCACACTCCTGCGCACACAGATAATGCCGTGTTTAGACACTAGAAACCAGCCTCGGGGAAGCTGAGTCGTCACCGGCTCGTGCTGATGGCGCAAGGCAGCCCAGGGACCACTCCTGGCTCATCTCTTTCCAAGGCCAACTCTCACACACTAGGTTGTACTCAGCCTCCGTGTGACCTCCACTGGGGGAGCGTCTCTGAGCTTCCTGCCTCTCATAAACCGAGAAGCTCTTCCCTGGTTTTCATGCAGAACAAAGGCATTCAGCTCTCAAGACTTACTCAAGGGTGAGATCCACAGCTTTATGCTGGCAAGTAAAAGGAGATATGATATTATAAAACTGCACAGAGCAGACAGAAGAAATGGCCGTATGGAAGGAAATGGGGAGCTGAAGGAACCCCGGCTGTAACAGGCACACCGCGCAGGGGCCCACAGCCCTGCTGAAGCTCAGGGGACTCCCTCCCTCGAGGACGTCCTTCTAAAGAGTCACGCCTTGAGCTGCACAGCTCGCCTCCTCGGCCTCTGTCATTTGGATCAGAGACTGGCTGGTGAGGGCAGGGTGTGCCCAGTACAGGGAGTTGAGCTGCAGACCCTCTGCCTGGAAGGTCTATATGGGCAACATGCAAAGACTATCAGCGGGCATGGGGTGGACAGAAGCCAGACTACAGATACACAGAAGGTGTGGAATAGCAGAAACCCTGATGAAGGAAGGAAAGCAAGAAGGGAGATTGCCTTGGCAGAAAGAGAAAAAGAGGCTTATGCAGTTCTAAGACAGTGACAGGAACCTGCTGAGAACAGAGCCTCCGCTACCCTGGCATGGGTCCCAAATTTCTTGAAGGATCTTGCCTTAAAAACACATAAAACCACATTCAATCCATAACATTACATATGTGCAAGTTTATTTTTTTCCTTTATGAAATCACAACGGTGTACATTAATGCATTTATGACAGTACAAATGTGCTGATTTGATAAACAATGCAGAATGCTTACATCTAACTGATTAGTATAACTATCCCCTGGCTTACTTATCTGTTGTGGTAAGATATTTATACTATATTCTTAATGCACAGTCAGTGTAAGAAGTTACTTGGCGCTGAGGGGGGCTGGTGTGCCAATGTGATGCACCATATTAGTCTAGTTGCTCCTGGTGCCTTCCAGGCCCCTGGAATGATGAGGACAAAGAGCAGACACAGACGGGAGCCAAGGGGTGTGCCTGTCACACGTGCAGCCTCCTACCAGCAGGCACCGGCTCGCCTCTTGATCCAGACCTGCTTGGGTCCCCATGGCCGCTGAGTGTCAAGGACTAAAAGATGGAGGTGGCTAAAGGGCCTTGCATCTCTTGATGGCTTAGCAACCATTCGGGGAAATCTGACAAAGAGACACAAGGCAGGTCTCACATCCATGTCCCTGTCTTGCACCCTCCATTCATGGCAGAGCCTTTGCATAAGGTAGCAAGCCTCTCCATGCTTCCAGGCCTTCCTCACTGAGATGCAGAGATGGGGGTAACACCCGGTACAGTGCTTGGATCACAACCAGGCACTTTGTTTCTGCATCTCCTCTGCCATCACATAATAGTAATTCACCATGAAGGAAAGTGGACAACCAGATAAATTAAAGCTCATGAGATTAGGGCCATTTTTGGCATCCACAACCAAGTGCACGAAAAAAACCATCTGCTTCAAGGGATGTAGAGATAGAATCTTCATTTGTGTCTTAAAATAATTCCTATTGTGCACTCAACCCCACCTCCTCACTCCTCATCTCCCTTTCCTATAACTTTGACTTATCTCCTAACTGGGTTACTAATTAAGTCATCATCTGTCCCCTCGCCAGAATGTGAGGGCAAACAAGTTGATGTCCTGTGCACTGTTTTATTGTCCTCACATGTGGCTGAGTATCCGGCATCACACAAGAACCTGGCAAATATTACTTACTAAATTGAGTGGACTTGAAAATGATCAGAAACTCTCATTTAGAAAGCATTAAAATTCAACCTTTAGGGTATTTTATTCTTTTGAGGAGAATTTATTCTCTGTAAAACTATAACTCCTGATCTAGTATTCCTGATAGTGCAGAGGAATTCTTTCTCTTGCCTCTTCCTTTTCCATTTCTGATGGGTAAACTGTTTTTGACTGAAGTGTTCAGCAGTGGACACAGAATGCTGTGTGCCACCCCCTTCTTCTGCTATCAAATTCTTTTTTATATGCCAGAACTTCTTCTCTAAATTTCCTATCATTTTTATAGTTTTCCATAAAGCAAGAAGAGTAAGGAGATAGTATTAGCAAAGTTATGGTCTACCCTTATTAAAGCACATGGTGTTTGAGGAAATGATTCAAATACATTTTTTTTCTTTAAGATTGGCTGGTATAATCGACAAAAAAGACGTTACATTTGGATTAACCATTCATAACATCCTTAATGTACAAACTGTCCCATTTCCCATGAAGAAGAACCTTCCCAAATCCTTTATCCTTCCCAAAAGCCACTCCGGTCACAGGGACACTCAGGCTGTCCGTTCAAGGAAACCCTTAAGCTAATAATCGGTGGAGACTTAATAGACAATGCAAAATATTAACAAGGATACTTTGTACCTCAGGAAATATAAAATTCACTGGGTATAGGTTGTGCTGCTGTAAAGGCTAAGGGCAGTGCACTATGACAAAAAGAGGTCTCCCTCAGTGCGGAAAGTCAAGGACAGGTCTAGAGAGCAAAGGGGCTCCCTGGAAACTCCCGGAGCTGGTGGGCGAACTGCACAACAGAAAGGTTTCCCACAGCTGGACAGCTGCTGGCTGCTCAGTAAAGTGCAAAGATCTAAAGCATCTGACTGGTGCTCAGATCCCAAACCCTTCTGAAAGCCAAGTTCTGACCCCACGTTCACAACACATGAAGCCTGTGGTAAACTAGATCTAGCTAAAGATGCTAAGGCTGCCACAGAGTCCAGGCAGGGCTGGCCCAGCTGCATGTTAGATGGCAGCAGCCTCACGCCATCAGCCAGGCAGAAGGAGCATCTCCTTCTTAGAAGGTAAATATTCCCTACTTCAGTCCCAACATGACGTTTATTGTAAAACATAAAGTCACAAGATACACCAAGAAGTGAGAAAAGAAGGCCTGTGATTAAAAGAGGAAATAGTTAACAGAAGCAAACATGGAAATGGACCAGATGCTTTAATTATCACTTAGGAACTTTAACTGTGCTGAAGGATCTAGAGGAAAATATTGAGAGCATGTGTGAACAGATGAAGAATTACAGCAGAATATGGGAACAGTACAAAGACCAGGCGGAAATACTGGAGCGTAATTAAATTATATCAAAGAATAATTCATTTGGCAGCCTTAATAGCGGACTGGACACAGCATAGAAAAGAAGCAGACCAACAGACAATATCTAAACTGAAACACAATGAGAATAAAAAGTGAAAAAAATAAAACTATGCATCTATGACCCATGGTGTAATATCAAGCAATATAAATAGAGTCCCAGAAGAAGAGGAGAGAGACAGTGGAGAAACAAATATTTTAAGCATCAATAGCCAATATATTCTTTTAAATTAATGAAATACATAAAATCCAAGAAGCTTGGCAAGTCACAACATGGTACAATTTTTTGAAATTATTTAAGGCTGAACATAGTAGCTCATGGCTGTAAACCCCAGCACTTTGAGAGGCTGAAATAGGAGGATGGCTTGAGGCCAGAAGTTTAAGGTTAACTGGCCACTATACTTCAGCCTGGGTATCAAACTGACATAGTGTCTCTAAAAAAAGAATACACAAAATGGAAATAAAAATTATTTCTTTAAAAATCACACCTAGACACATGAGAAGCAAAATATTGAAAGTCACACATGGAAATGAAATCTTAAAAGTAGCCAGGAAAAAAAAAAAATAGCCCATCTTATATGTGTATACAGGAGAAGCATAAAAAGAATGACAGTTGAATGTCTTACAGTGGAATAAAATTTTCAGAATCTTGGGGGAGAAAAGCCCATATGGAATTCTGTATTTAGCCAATACGTACATCAAAAATAAAAGAATAAAAGCTATGAAGAGAATAATGCAGATATTCCTAACATTTAAAAAGATAAACATTTAAAGTGGTAGATATCCTAATTATCCTCCTTTAATCTTTATATATATGAACATATCAAAATATGACATTACCATGAAAATATATGCATCTATTATGTATCAGTAAAAACTGAAAGTGAAATAAAAAGTCAAAGAATCTGTAGTCAGAAAACTTGCACTACAAGGAAATACTTAAAGAACTTCAAGTTGAAGGACTATGATGCCAGATAGAGGCTCAAGAAAGGAAGAATGAAACCACAGAATGTGCAATATATGGGTTAAAATAAAGGACCTGTTTGTTACCTCCCCACGGGAGTGTGTCTGTGTAATGCACATGTACTCTGCCTGCTGAGCATTTCTCCTCCAAAAGGCAAAACGCTCCAAAATCCAGAGCTTTCTGAGTACCAACGGGACTCTGTTTTCTGACAGTTGGATCTGGATTAGGAATGTTCAACCAGTATGTATATGCTGCAAATAAATACCCCAAAATCTGAAAAACGTGAGAACATCTGAACTTTGACATGCCTCTGCACCTGAGCATTTTGGATGATGGGTACTCAACCTGTGTGTATAATACATAGATCTCAGCCCAACCGGCAAGCAGGTGTCTCGGGTTTTACAGAGGACGAAGGAATAAAAGGTGAATGGGGGTGGCTGGAATCACACAATTGTGACAGCCTTACATTTATTCAAAAGTTTAATATGTAGTATAATTGGAAATTAGAGTTATATACTATAATTTCTAAAAAAAAAAAAAAACCTCTAAAAATAAAACAAAAGTATATTTTAAGTTAACAGAATTAAATAATTACTGGATCATGAAAAATATAGCAGAAAATATGAAAGAAACAAATACTAAGATAAAAAACTTAAATATACTTGTACATAGTATTGATAATTATATGAAATATAAATGGACTGAACACCACTCATGGTTTAAAAAAAAAGATTTTTAAAAAGATGCAAATATAAAGAGACAGATGTTTGAAATTAAAACGTTGAAAATGCCCTACTGTCCAGCCAGGATACATCATGAACGTGGATGCTTATATCATACCAAGTATAATTCAAGACAAATAGTAACCCAGAGACAAAAGAGACACTTCATAATGCTCAGAATCACTCCATCAAGAATAAGTAATGACCCTACATTCATGTCCCTAAGAAAGATCCTCAAAATACCTGTGATAAAAATTTACAGAACTGAAGGAAGAATTTGTTCTGTAAAGCTTATATTCACCATGGAAAATTTCAGCATGCCCTTATAACTGATAATGCAGGTAGACCAAAAATCAAAGAACATAGCTAGCTGATCAGAATAACACTATCAAAAAGTTAACATAATTAACACTACTAGAATACTCAACTCAGCAACTGCATAATATAAATTACTGTCAGAATCAAATGAAACACTTGCCAAGACAAACCATATTCTAGAATATTAAAGAAATCCACTTTATCAAATTATAATAACAAATTTCACATATAACACACTTACTGATAAGAAAATTTAAATCAATAAGAAGATAGCTTTAAGGCTGAGGCAAGAGAATTGCCTAAGCCCAAGAGCTGGAGGTTGCTGTGAGCTGTGATGCCACAGCGCTCTACCAAGGGTGACAAAGTGAGACTCTGTCTCTAAAAAAAAAAGAAGATAGCTTTAAAAATATCTAAATATTTGAAAATTAAATGACATATTTCTGAATATATGATAGTTACAGAAAATCCAGAGGGGGTCAATGCCTGTAGCTCAGCAGCTAGGGCGCCAGCTACATACACCAGAGCTAGCGGGTTTGAACCCAGTCCGGGCCTGCCAAACAACAATGACAACTATAACAACAACAAAAAAATAGCCGGGTGTTGTGGCAGACACCACAACAAGTAGTCCCAGCTACTTGGGAGGCTGAGGCAAGAGAATCGCTTAAGCCCAAGAGTTTGAGGTTGCTGTGAGCTGTGACGCCACAGCACTCTACCAAGGGCAACATAGTGAGATTCTTCTCCCCCGCCCCCCAAAAAGTCAGAGAGCAAAACATAATATGTTTTGGATTGAATGATAATGAAAATAAAACATCAAACTATGTAGAAAGCAGTAGTTAGAGGGAGAGTCATGGTTTAAATTGCATATTCAAGTTTTAAGAAAAAGTATGAAATAAGTTTTTAAGTTAACAAGCTAGAGAAAACAAACTAAATTAAAGTAAAAAAGGAAATAATAAAAGAGCAGAAATTAATAAAATAAAAGAAGACAAAAAATAAAAATAACAAAGTAAGAAGTTGTTTTACTGAAAATATTAATAAAATTGGTACCTCTCTAGCAAAACTGTTTCAAACAAGAGAGAGAGAAAATTAAAATCATCTGCCTCAATAATAGAGATGGTATCTCTGCAGACCCCACGGACAGTAAAAAGATAATAAGAGGATTTATAAAAGACCTTATAGCAACAGATATGACCACTTCTATGAAATGGACAAATTTTTGGAAAAACGCATCTTGCCACAAATAATTCAAGAAGAAATAAAAAATTGAAATAGCCTGATACTTGTTAAAATAATGGAATTTGCAGTCAGAAACCTTCTCAATAAAATAGAACAAAGACAAAAAGGAAAAATTTCTAGACCAAATATGGCTGTTTATGAAAGAAGTAATACCAATCCTTCATAATTTTTTTTTCTTTTTAGAAAATAAGGAGGAGGAAATACCTTTGAGGCTGTATAACCCCAAGGTCAAAATCTACCAAAGACATTATAAGGTTAGGAAAAGAATAGCATCCCCCACAGTTACACAGAGAGGAATCTGTTAAAGTATTACCAACTGGACGCTATAAACATAAGAAGGATAACATGTCAGGCCCAGGGCATTTTTATCTTGAAATACTAAATTGGTTTGACATTAAAAAATCAACCAAAATAATTCATTACATTAACAGGATAAGGAGGAAATTCACATGATCATCCGAAACCATGCTGAGAAAGCCCTGGACGACAGATAGCCCCGTCCATGAGGAAACCCTCCGAAGATTAAGAGCAGAAGGGGCCTTCCATAATCCAGGAAAAAGCATCCGTGGAGAACATGCAAATGTCACTCTATCTGATGCTAAAATATTTCCCTGTGGGATTAGGAGCAGGCAAAGGTCTCCACTCTAGTGCTTGTATTCATTTCCAATTAACATTCCACAGTGCACTAGGGCAGCAGAGCAAGAAATATGTGCTAAAGTTGGGTTATACCATTCTGTACACACCTATGATCTAATGATAAAGATAATAAAAAAAAAAAAAAGAACCACTATGAGAGAAAAAAAAATAAAATAAAATCAGAAAAAAAAAAGAAATATGTGCTAAAAAGCTGAGCAATCTCAAGAAGGAAAATCACCTCCAGTGTCTCATTCTTATGACTACTATAAAACATGAGTAATTAAGACACTTTAAACAAAACCATCTCAAAAACATTATGAGATTTGAATTGTAGACCAATCATAATTAAGATCAATGCAGTGTTGGCATGGAAACAGATGGACAGGTCAAGGGAACAGAAGAGAGACCCACACTTAGGCGGCTTTTTTTTTTTTTTTCTAAACCAAAGTGCAAAGCCAATAGGGAGAGGAGGAAAGTCTTTTTAACAAATGATAGTTGGAGGAAAATGAACTTCGATTCCTACCTCCTTATGCTAAAATTAATCAGAGACACATCTCAAGACCTCAACGTAAAACCCCAAGCATACATTTTCTATGAGAAAGCTAAGAGAATGTCTTTGCCTTATGATAGGCAAAAATTGTGCAGGCAGACAAAAATCACTAACCATACAAAGAAAAAAAAGTTAGGCTTCATCAAGTTTTTTAAATTTGCTAATTGAAAGACACCATTAATAAAATAAATAAGTAGAAAGGCTACAATTGGAATGAAAATAGTATAACCCAACATATCCTTCATATTCAAAATATATGAAAGATGCTTGCAACTCAGTGGCAAGACAAACAGCCCAATAAAAATTAGGCAAAGAACTTGAACAGTCCCTTCATAGAATATGATACACCCCCAATAAGCACATTAGTAATCAGATAAATTAACATAAAACTTAAAAAACACAAACCATGATGATAATAAAATACCATTTCATACACACTACCCTGGTTAAAATGAAAAATAACATCTTTATTAAAAGTTGGAGAGAATGTGCAGCAATCAGAACTATCACACATTTCTGGCAGGAGTTTAAATGATACCTTTTTAAAGTTTCTTAGAAAGCTAAACATGCAATCCCACTCTTAGTATTTACCCAAGAGAAATACTAGCATATGTTCACAAAAAGACTTCTACAAAAATTCATACCAGCATTTCACATATTAGTCAAAAACTGGAAGCAGCCCACAAGTCTGGCAAGAGGAGAATGAAGGGGAAAGTGTTTAGCAAAGGAACAAATTTCTGAAACCACCAACAACATGTGTGAATTTCAGAAATATTATAATTGAGAACAAGAAGTTAGATACTAAACAATGCATACAGTTTGCTTCTATTTAGATGACATCTAGGAACAGGTAAACTAATGTTGTTGATGGGCATCAGAAAGGCATCTCGTCTTGGTGGGTGGAGGGCGCTGACCGGAGCGGGAGGAGGGAGCCTTTCTTGGTGGGAGCTGAAATGCTCTGCATCCTGGAACATGGGTGTGCTCAAATGACAAAACACATTAAGCTGAAAAATTATCATTAGTGCCTTTTCTTATACATAAGTGATAACTCAAAAATCATTTAAGAACATCTGTGGGTTTCTGTTTAATTCAAGAGACCACAAAGTCAAAAAGAGAGAATGAGAAATCTCTCCAACCTCCCAAACCAACAAAACTTAGAGTTTATAATAGCTACAGAGCTCCCAAAATCAAAAGGAAAAGAAACCCCAATAGTGACATAGGCAAAGGAAAGGAATTTTTAACAAAAGAATACACATACAATTCAAATGACTATTTTAGAAAATCCCCAAATTAACTGAGAATCCGAAAACAAAAGAATGGAAATATGAAATAACATTTGACAGCTTCTCGTCTACCAAAAATTAGAAAATCAGGTTGCTGAGGCTGTAAGAATATAGAAACCCTTATGCATTAAATAAAAAAACAAAAAAAAAGATACTAAAAAGAGTACAGGCTCACACAGCCATGGTGCAAAACAATTTGGTAATAAGTGGTCAAACTGTTCTGCGTCTAGCTCCCAAAGACACTCTCACACAGACCCAGAAAGAGACAAAGCCAAGGGTGTCACCGTAGCAAGACTTGTGGTAGTGGGATCTTAAGGGTAGTCTGGTTGTCTGTCTCTGGAAAGGAAGGTAAACAACATGTGCTCCACACAGACCCCGGGTACAACGCACCTGTTCGGTACAAATAACGAAATTTACAATAGCCACATGCAAGAGTTCCAAAAACATCGTGTTGGTGACGATTCAATGCACAACACCATTTGGTTACGTAAATCAAAACCCACATTTGTACAAAGCCACGATACACATCATACGGAAACACATAGAGGAAGATGCCCCCTAGCTCGTGTTAAACAAGAAGGAGGCCAGTGAGTGATGCGAACAAAAGGGAATGAACATCACAAAAGGGCAGGAATTCTCCCACAGAGCACAGAGGGAAGCAGAGGACCCAAATCTTCCAAAACCAGATCCCGACGACACACTAACAAAAATGCAGCCTAGACGCAGAAGGAAAAGGAATAGTGAAGAAAAAGTCGTCTGGATGAAATTGCCCTCAGTGTCACACAGAGCGGGAGAGCTGGACAATATGAAATAGAAAGAAAAAGATAAAGAGAAAAGAATGATAAATTCCCACGTATTTTTTAGTAGGAGACCTGCACGAAAACAACAGGAGAGATAATATTTGAAGGTATAAAACCTGAAAAAATTCTAGAATTGATAAGCAACCTGAACCTTTAGATTCTAGAAATATTACGACCCAAGCAGGGGAGAAAAACAAAACAAAACAAAATAAAACATCAACTATATAAGAGTAAACAAAACATCACGGAGGCAGAGAACAACGTTTAAAACCATCAGAAAAGGACATATTACTGTCAAATTTGTAATAATCACAAGCAAATCTCTACAAAAATTCAGAAAGAAAATAAATGTCAGCGCAGAATTCTATCAGTCAAAAATGAAGCAATACCAAGATATTTTTGGACATAAAAAGAGTTAAAGAACTTACTACTCTCAGACTCTCACTGAGAAAACTACGGAATATCTACTTTGGCAAGAAGGAGACGAGTCCTGCAGTAACACTGGAAATGGACATTCAGTCAACGAGGACCCCAGGCTGCCCGAGCACTCTGCCGGCGCGTTCTGACGGTCAGGCCTCTGTTCCCACTGGTCAGGGGCCGGGCCACGCTGGCTCTGAACATCAGATCATCATCTCACCAGAAGCAACCTACACATAGGTTGGTAAATCTAACCTAACCCACTTTAAAGTAGCCTTTAAAAAGATTAGCAGTTCGGCCGGGAACGGGTTTGAACCCGCCAACCTCGGTATATGGGGCCGACCGCCCTATTCCTGAGCCAAATTAGCTGGGTGCTGTGGCAGGCACCTGTAGTCCCAGCTACTTGGGAGGCTGAGGCAAGAGAATTGCCTAAGCCCAAGAGCTGGAGGTTGCTGTGAGCTGTGACTCCACAGCACTCTACCGAGGGCGATAGAGTGAGACTCTGTCTCCACAAAAAAATAAATAAATAAAAATAAAAAAAATAAAAATAAAAAGATTAGCAGTGTTAAAAAAGGTAGAAGTAAAATTCTAGCCAAACCAATGTGAAGATAGGAGAAAGAGCGAATTTGCAGCTTCCCCTGCAGTAGAAGGCATAAAGGAACTAGACAACTCTAGACACGCTCCAAAGGACGGCAGCCAACTGGGTGGACCGGGAAGTATCAAGGGCCGAGTTGACCCACGGAAGATGCCAAATACATCAGAAGTCCAAGGAAATATAAATGTGCCCACGTGACCGACTAAAGATTAAAAAAATGGATTTTTTTTTAATTTGTAAGGCTTTTATTTATTTATTTTTATTAAATCGTAGCTGTGTACATTAGTACAATCAAGGGGTATAATGTGCTGGCTTCATATACATTCTGAAACATTTTCATCAAACTGATTAACATAGCCTTCATGGCATTATCTTAGTTATTGTATGAAGACATTTGTATTCTGCATTTAGTAAGTTTCGCCTGTACCCTTCCAAGACGCATGGTAGTTGTGGCCCCACCAATTACCCTCCCTCCACTCCGACCTCCCCCCTTCTGTCCCTTCCCCTTCCCCTTTCCTCATATTCTTGTGCTATAGTTGGGTTTTAGCCTTCATATGAAAGCTATAGATTAGCTTCATAGTAGGGCTGAGTACATTGGATACTTTTCTTCCATTCTTAAGATACTTTGCTAAGAAGAATATGTTCCAGCTCCATCCATGTAAATATGAAAGAGGTAAAGTCTCCACCTTTCTTTAAGGCTGCATAATATTCCATGATATACATGTACCACAATTTTTAACAGTTTTCTGTGGCGTGTACCCACAGTGCTAATTAGAAAGAAATTTATAGTTTAAATGCATTTCTGCTTTAAAAAAGAGAAAGACTGGAAAGAAATTAGTTCAATATGCAATTTAATATGTGAAAAGACTAAAGTAAACTTAAAAGAATTGGAAGAAAGATCATAAACATAAAAGAACAAGAAATTAAAAGAAAACAAAAGTTGTTTTTAAGAAAGTAATAATAGAGCAGGCAGTGCCTGTGGCTCAAAGGAGTAGGGCACTGGCCCCATGTGCTGGAGGTGGCAGGTTCAAACCTAGCCCTGGCCAAAAAATGCAAAAACAAAAAAAAAAAAAAAAGAAAAGAAAAGAAAAAAGAAAGTAATAATAGAGTACAAGTTCATTGATACATTCATTCACTTTGCTCCGGCGGAAGGGACTGTGTTCGTTACTTGATACATTCATTCACTTTGCCCCCAGCAGAAAGGACTGTGTTCCTTCGTTTCCTGGCCAAGGAACCCATACACCTATATATGCCCCGAGACTAAAAGCCTAAAGGGGGAGACGGGGAAAGAACGGGAGAGATACGGAGAGAGCTTTTCTCTCCCCACTTGAGTTCTCTCTCTCTACCAGGAGCTTTAGTGTTCTCTGTATTCTTTTCTGTAAATAAATTCTGTCTTACCCCTGGAAAAAAAAAAAAAAAAAAAGAAAAGAAAATGCCATGAAGGGGATGTTAAACAGTTTGATGAAAACATTTCAGATTGTATATGAAACCAGCACATTGTACCCTTGATTGCACTAATGTATGCAGCTGTGATTTAATAAAAAAAAAAAAAAAAGAAAGAAAGAAAAGACACACACAAACACACACACACACACGAAAAAAGATGCAAATGACCAATAGGAACAGAGAAGAAGACAGGATGACCAGGTAAATCAGTCCTTCCAGGATGTAAACGAATCCTTTGAACTCGGAAGGAGGCAAGGGTGGTCCTCTCACACAAGCTCAGGGGCGCCCCATGGTCCCAAGGTTACGGCAAGAAGCCTAGTTTTAGTCTTGACCCTGGGGCCACTTTCTATTGTTAGCCACTGTGAGCTGTGCTGCTGTGTCCAGCTCTGAGCCAGATGTGTTCACTTAGGATCATTTTAAAGTCACTGGATATTTTCCCCTGGTCAGGTAGACATATTTGGCACCCAAGTCTTCCATGGGATGCCAGGTATTCCCTGGAAGCAGAGGAAAAGGCATTGCAGTTGATGATTCACAGCTGATATTAGTTTTTTTCTTACTCTTTTAAAGATGTACAATAATGTCTTCATATGAGAATTTATTTCTTTTAATTTTTCCTTTTAAAAAACCAAATAAGTAACTCAATCAAACATATCTTCACTTCCAAAGTCAGATTGGATCCCCTAAGGATTCTATAAAATGTAACTCATTTGACCTGCTTCATAGTTTTAATCCCCAGACCCCATATGCTGGTGAGATTAGCAAATCTGAGCAGAATGTGGCTGAGTCACAAGGTAATTACTTCAGATAAATGTCATTCTGTGGTTTAGGATTACAGTCCTCAACTTGGGATTTAACGGTACCAGTTAAGCCCCACTTAGATGGGCGATACAGTTGCAGGGAGTTATACTCAATCCCATGAAGTAGCTCATTCACAAGTCAGTTCTTTTGCATGTATTCCAGGTTCACATTTACATCCAAATTGTCATGTCAGGTTCAGCAGGCAGAGATCCACTGTTACTCACCACGGTGGGTAACAATGAGAATGCCCCCTATTCAAAAGACAGGCACAAAACATACCTAGACATACAAGATGTTTGAAACTGTGAGTTTCAGTTTACAGATTTTTAATTTTCTATCAGTCCCCAAATGAGGCAAAACATAAAAACATGCTTGCATACATGCGAACCAGATTCACAAACCAAGACAACAGTCTTAGGCAGAAGGAGCCAGAGCAGAGAGAGCCTTCTCTGGTTGGGGACTAGAAGCACGTACGGGCATACGGCATGTGGCAAACACACAGCCTGTGCAACAGTTCCCAGGAAACACTTCTCAAAGTGCCACGCTAAGCATCTGGGGAGAGACACCAACACAGAGAAACAGATACAACAGTTCATAATAAATATTTCTAAAATCCCCAGTGACTGGGATTCTGAACTTACACCATGCACACGAAGGTTAGGTCTGGAGAAAATGAACCCTGGTTAGATGCCGTGTGGCCTTCCTCGTAAATACTTACTAGATGCTGAAGCGTGTTTTTAACATTACCTTACCAGAAACAAAATCTCAGTGCAATTTGAAATGCACATGAACTTGATGGCCACCCTGTATTCAGAAGCCCTACGCCAGTCGAACCACCCCCTGGGCCTGACAGAGTGAAAGACTGCCCATAAGTAAACAAAGGAATTGTCTGGATCGGCACTGCACACGGATATTTGAGCAACAGAAAAGCAATCCACTATTTGGAACAGGTTATTAAATGTCATCTACCATGACTAGATGAAAAAAAAAAATTCAATTAAACTTACCACAAAATTTTAGAAATCAGTAAAATAATAATAATAATAATAATAATAAAGGATGACCATGTTTGAATTATTATTATTATTATTATTTTGAGACAGAGTCTCAAGCTGTCCCCCTGGGGAGAGTCCTGTGACATCACAGCTCACAGCAACCTCCAATTCCTGGGCTCAAGCGAGTCTCCTGCCTCTGCCTCCCAAGTAGCTGGGACCACAGGCACCCGCCACAACGCCCGGACGTTTTTTGGTTGCAGCCATCATTGTTTGGTGGG
>CAUYRH010027970.1:0-47082 GCA_963574655.1 Perodicticus potto
TTCATATTTGTTAAAGGCGATACTCAATATGATGAGACTTCAATTATTAATATTTATGCAAACAATCAAAATGCACCTCAATTTATAACAGAAACTCTAACAGACATTAGCAACTTGATTTCTTCCAGCTCCATAGTAGTAGTAGATTTTAACACTCCTTTGGCAGTGTTGGATACATCCTCCAATAAGAAACTAAGCAAAGAAATTTTAAGATTTAAACTTAACCATTCAACATTTGGATTTAACAGACATCTACAGGAACATTTCATCCTAATAAAACACATTCTTCTCATCAGCCCACAGAACATACTTCAAAATCGAACAATACACATTCTTCTCATCAGCCCATGGAACATACTCCAAAATCGATCACATCTTAGGTCACAAATCTAACCTCAGCAAATTTAAAAGAATAGACATGATTCCTTGCATCTTCTTGGACCATCACAGAATAAAAGTGGAACTCAAAAACAACAGGAATCTACATACTCATACAAAAACACAGAAGCTAAAAGTCTTATGCTGAATGGTAGCTGGGTCAGAGATGAGATTAAGAAGGAAATTACCACATTTTTAGAACAAAACAATAATGAAGACACAAATTATCAGAACCTCTGGGACACTGCAAAGGCAGACCTAAGAGGAAAACTTATAGCACTGCAAGCCTTCCTCAAGAGAACAGAAAGAGAGAAAGTTAACAACTTAAAGGGACATCTCAAGCAACTGGAAAAGGAAGAACATTCCCCAGCAGAAGAAAACAAATAATCAAAATTAGAGCAGAATTAAATGAAATTGAAAGCAAAAGGATTATACAACAGATCAATAAATAAAAAGTTGGTTTTTGAAAAGGTCAATAAAATAGATAAACCTTTGGCTAACCTAATCAGGAAAAAAAAAGTAAAATCTCTAATTTCATCCATCAGAAGTGGTAAAGACAAAATAACAACAGACTCCTCAGAAATTCAAAAAATCCTTAATGAATATTAAGAAAAAAAATCCTTCTTGAATACAAGAAACTTTATTCTCAGAAATATGAAATCTGAAGGAAATTGACCAATACTTGGAAGCACGCCACCTTCCAAGACTTAGCCAGAATCATGTGAAAATGTTGAACAGTACTATATCAAATTCTGAAATAGCATCAACTATATAAAATCTCCCTAAAAAGAAAAGCCTGGGACCAGATGGCTTCACGTCAGAAATCTACCAAACCTTTAAAGAGGAATTAGTACCTATATTACTAAACCTCTTCCAAAATATAGAAAAAAAAGGAATACTACCCAACTCATTCCATGAAGCAAATATCACCTTGATCCCCAAACCAGGTAAAGACCCAACAAGAAAAGAAAATTATAGACCAATATTACTAATGAATACTGATGCAAAAATATTCAACAAGATCCTAACAAGCAGAATCCAGCAACACATCAAATAAATTATACACCATGACCAAGTGGGTTTTATCCCAGGACCTCAAGGCTGGTTCAATATATGTAAACCTATAAATATAATTCATCATATAAACAAATTAAAAAATAAAGACCATATGATTCTCTCAATTGATGCAGAAAAAGCTTTTGATAATATCCAGCATCCATTCATGATCAGAACACTTAAGAAAATTGGTGTAGAAGGGACATTTCTTAAACTGATAGAGGCCATCTACAGCAAACCCACAGCCAATATAGTATTGAATGGAGTTAAATTGATATCATTTCCACTCAGATCAGGAACCCAGCAAGGCTGCCTATTGTCTCCACTGCTCTCTAACATTGTAATGGAAGTTTAGCCATTGAAATTAGGGAAGAAAAGGCAATCAAAGGTATCCATATAGGGTCAGAAGAGATCAAACTTTCACTCTTAACAGATGATATGATTGTATATCTCAAAAACACCAGGAATTCTACTACAAAACTCTTAGAAGTGATCAAGGAATACAGCAGTGTCTCAGGTTACAAAATCAACACTTATAAATCTGTAGCATTTATATATACCAACAATAGCCAAGCTGAAAAAAGAGTCAAGGACTCTATTCCATTCAAGGTAGTGCTAAAGAAGATGAAATATTTGGGAGTTTACCTAACAAGGTCGTGAAAGATCTGTATAAAGACAACTATGAAACTCTAAGAAAAGAAATAGCTGAAGATGTTAACAAATGGAAAAACATACAATGCTCATGGATGGGAAGAATCAACATTGTTAACATGTCCATACTACCCAAAGCAATATACAATTTTAATGCAATTCCTATTAAAGCTCCATTGTCATACTTTAAAAATCTTGAAAAAACAATACTTTGTTTTATATGGAATCAGATAAAAACCTCGAATAGCCGAGACATTACTCAGAAATAAAAACAAAGCATTAAAAATCACACTAGCAGACCTCAGACTATACTTTAAGTCGATAGTGATCAAAACAGCATGGTACTGGCACAAAAACAGAGAGGTAGATGTATCGAACAGAATAGAGAACCAAGACATGAACCCAGCTACTTACCATTATTTGATCTTTGACAAGCCAATTAAAAACATTCAATGGGGAAAAGATTCCCTACCTAACAAATGGTGCTGGGTGAACTGGCTGGCGACCTATAGAAGACTAAAACTGGATCCACACCTTTTACCATTAACTAAGATAGATTAATCTCATGGATTAAAACGTTTAAACTTAAGACATGAAACTATAAAAACAGTAGAAGAAAGTGCAGGGAAAACACTTGAAGAAATCAGCCTGGGCAAATATTTTATGAGGAGGATCCCCCAGGCAATTGCAGCAACACCAAAAATCCATTACTGGGACCTGATCAAACTAAAAACTTCTGCACAGCCAAGAACACAGTAAGTAAAGCAAGCAGACAGCCCTCAGAATGGGAGAAGATATTTGCAGGTTATGTCTCTGACAAAGATTTATCAACCAGAATCCACAGAGAACTCAAACATATGAGCAAGAAAAGAACAAGTGATCCCATCTCGGAGTGGGCAAGGGACTTGGTGTTCTATTGAGAACATGCTCTTATTTTTGTAATATTGATAGTATTGGAATTTTCCAAATCTTTAAGTTCTGGTTCCTTTTTGTTTAACAATTTCTTTTTCAATTCATTCTCTCCCACTGCATTTTACTACTGGTAATATTCAGAAGGTGCCATAAAAACATATACACATTTTAAATAATGTATTAAAATTGTAATACTCAATATACTGATAACAAAAGGTAAACACAAGTCATGTGTTATTAAAATTGTAATACTCAATATACTGATAACAAAAGGTAAATACAAGTCATGTTTGAGATTATTTTGTCATTGTAGAAGTCAAACGTGACTTGAATATTACAGTTTTAATAGTTTTCCCCCCTTTCGTAAACACCATCATGTGCTATGTAACAACATTTTCATCAACAACAGACTACACATACAACTGCGGTCCCAAAAGATTATAACAGAGCTGAAACATTCCTATGGTCTCATGATGTTATAGCTATTGTCTTAGCTCAGTGATTATCTCTTCCATGTTTAGATACACAGATAACATTATGTTACAACTGCCTATAGAGTTTAGTGCAGTAACATGCAGCACTGGCTTGTAGTCCAGGAGCAGCAGGCTATCCCATATAGCTGAGGTAGTCCAGTCTAGGCTATACCACCCAGAGTGTGTCATTACACTGCACAATGTTCACTGGACAAAAATTAGCTACTAAAGCATTGCTCTCATTAGTGATACTATGATTATAGATTCTACTGTTTCTCATTTCCTTGACTTTGCCACCCTATTTTCCTGGAATATGTAATATTAAGAAACAAGAAACCTAAGTCAGAAATTAAACCACCAAATAGGGACTGTAGAACAGCAGAACACCATGGTCTAGAATATTTATTAAGGGCAACATATAAACATATAATCAAGGTTAATAAATGTTGCTTGCTTTTATTACTTTCCTGAACATATCTTTTTTTCTAACAATTCTGTCTCTGTAGCTCTGTCCCTTTTATAGATCCCTGGGAATACAGAAGCACTGAAAAAATGATATGGGGGTGAATAAGAAGTACCTTATGGTCTGCAGATAGTGAGGAAGTGACAGAGGGGAGCATTCCCTCTTTTCTTCTGCTAGGACATCGTTCCACAAGCTATAACTCCATCCACCCTTGAGGCTAGAGACATTGCTAACTAACTGGCTTTCTCAGACCTCTACCTCCTATTAGCTTTCCCTATTTCTTTCATGTTCCCCAGTTGCCACATTTTTTCATGTATTTGACACTCTCTTATGCTTAAAAACACTAATACTTCAAGACCCAGATTAAATGGCACCTCCCCTATGTGGTGTTCCCTGTTATCTCTAGCAAAATACATATAGTCATTTCCCCTACTGTACCTTCATAGAATTATAACTATGATGATAAAAGCTGCTTATTCCACTTGCATGCAAGGTCTTGAAAGGAGATATCCTATTTTATGAATTTCTCTATTGCCAAGTCTAAGTAAAGTATCTGGTTTATAGAAAGTACTTAATAAATGTGCATGGGATAACTGAATGAATGGCTATAGTGCGCTTCTCTCCCACATTCTGGAATTCTGTCTCATCCAAACAGTTGTGTTTAGCTTTATTAAGACCCATGGTCCTCTGGAACTCAGTCTAGATTAAAAAGCAGAATAAATAGAACAGTTTCTCTTTCAGACTTTTAAACTGTTTTTATTAGTGGGACAATGTTGTTTGTGGCAATGTTTAATTTGTCAATACTTGCAAAACTATTTAGCATTTTCACTCCACATGAAAAGATCACTATAATTATGAAAGTCATCTGTGAAACTCTCTATAACATTGCAAACTTTCTCTGTTGCCTTGCATCTGCCTCCTCCTTTGGTCATCCTCTTCTCCTATGTACAATTATTGATGATTGCAATTCCCAAAAAGAGAGTGTTGCCTGGCAGAGACAGATTAGCTGTACACCAAGCCTGTGTTCTCCCCTCCTGGACACACAGACTGGCTATATTTTCTAGTCTCCACTGCTCTTTCACATGTGTCCTAACCAATGGAATGTGGCTAGAAATCACAAGGAGCATGATACACCATTTCTGAGCCTGGCCTACAAAAACACCTACAGGCCTTATGCCTTCTCCCCTTTTATGAGGCAAAACAGGGTAATCTTGGAAGTCATGTTGTTAAAATATCACTTCCTAAGATGGAAGGAGCACAGCTCCTTGAAAATTCTATTGTGCTTGGGCTGTTACACATCCTGGTGTTCATTTGTTACAGAACTTTGTATTATAGTAACCAAAACAGTTATTTTACTATTGTTCTATGTCAAGACACTTAATAAGAAGACTACAGTGTCTAATAAGATCACAAAACAGCTCCTAAAACTGCATTCTGTATGGGTGTAAGAAATGAGAATGGGAAGTTAGGTTTGGGAATCTCTGGCTAGTGACTCTAGCAACTATGAAGGATGGAGAAAGGACTCCCATTACTGTAGACTGCCCCTATTTAACAGGCATCTTGAATGCAGTCTGCGCTCCTGCTATTTCCAAAGTGTACTTTGAATATACAATGCCAATTATAGGGAGTGAACACATCAAGATTTTGACAGGTGTCTAGAGAGTAATGCAATTAATTTTATTTATGCACTTTCTGCTTAAATTCCCCTGAAAAGAAGAAAATTGACTAACACATCTTAAAAGGAACACTCATATTTATCTCTTCACCCTAAATCGCCACCATTCTTCTGCTCTCCACACACACACACACACACAGACAAGAAGGAGAGAAAAGAACGAAGGAAGGAAGAAAGGAGGGAGGAAGGAAAGAAGGAAAAGGAAAGTAAAGGAAGGATGAATCCAGGTGAAAGAAAATAAGCTGATTCAGTAATAGCGTTCAGTATAGTATATAGAATGGTAAAATTCTCTTGAAGGATCTAAAGCCAGTCATTAGCTGCAGAAAGCTATTAATACAAAAAACCTTAGAGTCTGTGACCAGGGGCAGAGAAGGCTGAGAGGCTGACACTCCTTTTAAATTCTAGGATAGTAAGGTATTTCTTAGCAACTAGGTGCACAGATTAATTACGTGGCAATCACATTTACTGTCATTCTTCAAAGTTGGGAAGAAACTATTTACATCTATTCCTCTATCAGTGATTGTGTGATGTAACTTGGAGCAGCACCTAAAGGCAATAAGGCAAGTGCCTCCTTGGCACTTATGTGCTAATGATACTATGCAATTAAATTACTATGAGTTAAGCCCCTTTGCAACTATACAAATAATTATACACATACTAGTGCAATTGTTATATTATTAAGAAAAATCAATAAATCTTGACATTTTGCTTCCTATATTAGAATAAATCCTCTATCATTTATGCATGCATTTAGCACAATGTCTCAAAGGTACTAGATGTATTGAATTATTATTTTTCTTAGACAGATACAATTAATGGCCTATATAGTATCTACTAACTGCTTCTATAACAAATGATAATTATCAGCTACAAAATAACGCTGCAAAATACTTGTGATCATATTTATCTTCAAAGGGTTGACATTAATGTTTGAGGTATCCACAAGGCAAACATCCAGTAACCTCAAGAACAATCCTGAAAATGCCTACAAGAAGAAAGCCTGGCCAAATAAATGATAGATAACTGGGGATTTCACAGTTTCCCCATATCCTCCCTCTGAAACTCCTTAAAAAACCAACTACACTTGGGAGGAGGCCTTCCAATGAATTTTTCCTCAAATTAACTTTGAAACACAAAACATACACACATATATACACAGAGATATGTATATACGTGTGTGTACATATATGCCCACAGCCCACATCTTTTTTTCTTCACCCTTCCTCTTTTTTTAGAAACAGGGCCTCACTTTCTCACCCAGGCTAGTAGCGCATTAGAACCTTCAATTCCCAGGCTCAGTCTCAAGTGATCATCTCACTTCAATCTCCAGAGTGGCTGGAGACATGGCCCCACCATGTCTGGATAATTATTTTATTTTTTATAGAAACTAGGTCTTGCTATGTGGTCCATGTTGGTCTTGAACTCTTGGCTCAGATGATTCTCCTACGTCAGCCTCCCAAAGTTCTGGGATTGCAGGTGTGAGAAACCATACCTGGCCCATTCCCAGACTTTTTCAAAATTGACATCAAAACCAAATTTTTTTGTATAAGTTCAAAGCATATAATTCCTAAATTACTATTACTTTATATATGCTTTCACTATGTTTCTTAAAATCTTGTGTGTATAGATATTTGAATCTTCCATCTTATAAGAGTCTAAAACAAGGGAAGGGTAGATGCAGAAAACACTTGATCAAGTGGTATCCAATAGTTAGGTAAAGACAGCAACTTGGCTGTAGGTTTTCCATCTGAAAGAAATAAGGTGTTCACCCTTTATTTCTTCCTTGAGCTTCCTTGTTTTGCTCTCCTGGGTCTGTCCCTATGGAAGGTACATTTAATTTTTCATTCTTCTCTTTTCTGAGCCACACTGAGGATTTTATCCCCCAGGACAGCATACTGTGGGAACTAAGAACAGAGTGAGAAGCCTATGTTGCCTTATGCAGTGCAACAGGAGCTATTGTGTAGTTGAAAAAGTAGATCTGGAAGACCAAAAGTAGACTCTAATTTGGACCTCTTTTTAGGAAAAAGTACATATGATACCTGAAGATTCATAGCCGTTTCCCTGGAAAACATCTGAATTTGTATGTAGTTTCCACCACTAAGTAACTGTATAACTATAGCTGAGAAGCAAGTGGAGCAGAGTGAGTTATGGAGGAGGGGGTTGGACAAACACTCCCATTTATGAATGGCATTTAATTATGTAATAGAAATCACTAAGAACTGAAGAAACCTGCAGCTACCATGGCCGTTAGTATAGACTATTGCATCTGATGTACGTGGGTTTGAATCCCTGTCCCTCCTCTGCCCTTAACTAGCTTGATATTCTGGAAAAATCATTTCATTTCATCTGATTATAATCTCTTCATCTTTCCACATTTGATTAAAATGGAATGCTTATGAAAAATTTCTTCTAGGAAATTTTAGCACCTAGGTACACAGATTTCATTACAAGGCCATTTCTCCTCTTCCATTAAAACTGAGCAAATCTTATTCTCTGCTCCCTGCCTTTAAGATTGAAGTTTTAAAGAGTACTTAACAGCTCTTTTTGTTTTTGTATGCTTGTTTCTTTTCTTTCTTTCTTTTTTTTTTTTTTTTTTGTTTTTTTAGACAGAGCCTCAAGCTGTTGCCCTGGGTAGAGTGTTATGGTGTCACAGCTCACAGCAACCTCCAACTCCTGGGCTTAAATGATTCTCTTGCCTCAGCCTCCTAAGCACCTGGGACTACAGCCACCTGCCACAACGCCTGGTTATTTTTGGTTGCAGTTGTCATTGTTGTTTGGCAGGCCCGGGCTGGATTTGAACCCGCCAGCTCTTGTGTATGTGGCTGGCGCCTTAGCCTCTTGAGCTACAGACGCCGAGCCTGTTTGTTTGTTTATGTGTCTTTCCTATTAGAGAGTGAGCAACTAGGGACTTTGATATATTTTCCTCTTTATTATCTAAAACAATACCAAACAAAAAAAAAATGCTAAGTAAATGTTTGTTCAGCTGATGACTAAACTGTGGTCATTATATTTGTCTCAGAGGTTTAGGAGAATTAAGTGAGATACTGTGTGTTGCCCATTGAATTGAAAGTGACAGTACATCGAAGAGAGAGACAAAGAGCATGATGAAACTGCCATGGTAGCTAGCAACCATCCATGAGATGTACTGAGGTACATAATAAGCTTGTACTCCACTAGTAAGAAGACATACGAAGTGTACTATTAGAGACTAAGGTAAAGAGGCACTCTCAAGCTCGTCCTCAGGATTCCTATATAATAGTCAAACCAGTATTTTGTAGGGAGCATTCTTTGTGAAAATTTGCAGCAAAACAGCAACTCAAGACTGGATTATTACTGAAATAAGAGAACACTACATCCAGAAGACACAAAAGCATTCCTTAACTACACTGGAAATTATATATTCATTTAAAATCTACTCTAAAATAAAAAATAAAATTCAAGTGAGTATGCTTCAAATAAAAAAAATACTTATTTTTGTCCTGCATGCAAAATGAAGATTGGCTAAGTGAATGATTGGGTGAATAACAGGCAATAATGAAAAAAATCTTACAGCTTACGCACATTTGGATATTGTTTTCTAGGTACCAAAATTTGAAGAAATCCACTTAATGTGTGGATAATTTTTTATTAAAAAAATTTTTATTAATGTATCCATTATGTGCACATAATTTTTTAATAGGCTGATGTGCTTTTTAAAGTTTACATTAAATGCTCTTAATCAAGACCAGACTCTGAAATTCATCTCAAGTTTCTTGTTCCTCTTGTATCATATTTGCCTTCTTCACCCTGTGAATGCATGAAAGATAAATGCAGTAGAAATAAAAACTGTAAAAAAAAATAGCAAACTTATATATTGCTCTGGAAAGGGTGGACAGAAAGGGAAATAGATTCGTGGAGAACATGGTGAGGAAAATAGTGTAAGGAGTAAGGGAGGCAAGAAGAGATGGTCTTGGTCTACATATACAATATCTAGGTCAACCGTGCTCTTTGTTTAAGGGCCCAGTGCTTCTTGTCAGGCTAAGATTAACTTCCTAAAGGAGTCAGTATGCCAAATATGCATGGGTAATACATTTATGGAAGAATGCATGACTACGTTAGGATATATATTCTGCCATGCATAATGGTTTAATAGCAATAGCTAAACAAGCAAAGCCAATTCATCCTTCATAAAACATTCAGCAGAGAAACAGTCCTGGATTGTTTTGTTCTATCATTAAGTCAGGAAGCTAGTCTGCTAGGCTGTTATGCTACCATCTTCAGTTACTTCTGTCTGCATGGTACAAGGTGGTTCACCAGGACAGCCCATCCCAAATCCATTTTTCAAATTAGTTTAGAAAGAAGGAGAAGCATGCACACACGCCCTTCAAGGACATGACCTGGAAGTGGCATACATTCAATTTTAGATAACATCCCATTGCTTAGAACTTAGACACAAAGCCAAATTCAGACACAAAGGAGACTGAAACATGGAAAAAAAACATGTGTACATATATATATATATATATTATATATATGTATATATACACACAAGTATATCTTCATATGGACGCATACATATATGTGTGTGTGCATAATAATCCAGTCTTGAGTTGCCCTTTTGCTGCAATTTTGCACAAAGAATGCTCCCCACAAAATACTGGTTTGAATATATATACATACATACATATATATATATATATATACACACACACACGAATATATGTATACATATATAAATACATATATATACACACACGTATACATGTATACATATAAAAATATATATATATGTATATATTGTTCTTGTTTTTAAAGTGGTTATATGATCAAGTACTGAGATAGCCTTAATCTCTAATAACATATTTAACTGAAAGTTAAAATTCAGTCACCCAAATTGTTGAAAATCAACAGGCACATTGGTGAAGAACAGAAGTTACCTGAGACGTTTTTCAGAAAATTTCTCTCAGTAGTTTTACAAAGCAGATGAAACAGACCTGCTTTACTGATGCCTCTCAAAAACTAACTCAGCAGGTGATGGAGAATTAAGTGTTCAGGAGCTTAACCAAAACAAATACAGGCTGATTGTTCCCATATGTGCTTATGCTGCTGACTGCCATAAAACAAAACCTTTCATGACTGGAAAATTGAATTATCCTAGGATTATGAAACAGCTGTACCAGTTGCACACTGTCTTCTGCCAAGATTGAGTCCTGGCCCTATCATTTTCTAACCTGAGAAGACAGTAACTTCTTTATATCCATTTTTATTAATCTGTAGAATGGGGATTAAAAAACTGAAAAGGACTAGAATAATGATTTCATAAATTGATGCATATGAAAGTAATTGGTTATTAGAAGGTTTTCAATAAACATCAGCTGGATAAGATTCTCTGTTAATATTAACTGAGCCAATTTTTTTAACTTGGCTGTTCTATCAACTTTTTATAAGTTCATGCCATCAAATTCCTTGAAAAGTTACTCTACTGTTCAAGAAGTATAAAGAATCATTATTGAATTTTGTCTGTCACTTAGCTACCTGTCTTAATAGTTACAGAATGGCTATAGAATAACATTGTTCAATTTGACCTCCAAAAATAAAGTTTCTGAATTAGATGTAAAATTTAAAGTTTGAAGGCAGAAAAATATCAAGCCCTAGTTAGTGAAGTATCCTAGAATTGCTCTGGTTCTGTTTAAAAGCAAATTCTTAGGACCCAATCCATCTTACTATAGAGCAGTATCCCAGGAATAACATTCTGTACTCTATATGTTTAATACACTTTGCAGGTAACTGTAAAGACTTCAAAGCCTGATAACTATTGACCTAGAGTTGAAAATAGAAAAATCCATGATCAAAGCACATTGCCATACAGGTGATATGAACAAACCTAAGGTAAAAATCTTTTGAACTTGCCCTGAGAATAAATGAACATTCTTATTGTCTGGTTGGGTACTTCTGTCCCAGGTAAAGCTTCCCTTTACTTCCTTCCCCCAACCTAGTAATTTACCTCAATGTTTTGAACAAATTTGGTACTTATTCTGGAACATGTTAAGAAATTCTTAATGGCTATTTGGGGGATTCACACATTATGAACCCCATTAGCAGATCTAGAGATATAACTATCGCATAAGATCATCAGCAATGTTCTAAGCGTTAAATTATTTAGACATATTCTTTGTCATCCTTAAAACTGTAACCAATGTAACTCTTATCCTCATATTACAATGAGAATACTAAGGATAAGAAAAGTATGCTTTATCACTCTCTTTACATCAGTAAGACAGGAAACAAATATAGGTTTAAAACAGAGAAAAAGCAAAGACAAATGTGGCCCTAAGCACAGAGAATTCTATTTCTGAGAAACGAATTTTTAACTTATTCCAAAACTGATGGAAAAAGGGAAGTAAGATGTTTTGTTAGGAGATTCTGTCCAAATTCTAGATTGTTGAATTTGAAAGTAATACAGCATCAAGAGGGACATGGATGTTTACGCAGATGTTTTCAGAATGAACTCAAATTGAAAATATATGCGTAAAGAATGACCTAGATTCCCCAAGCATGCTACTTTGGGGGAAGGCTTCATCTACTGAGGTTGGTGATTCCAGCCGAATATTTCTATTTCATTCATTAATAGTATAGGCTGGTATTGTTCTATAAAAATGTCAAAGCACACATTAGAGCCTGGGGATGATTGAAGGCTTCTCCTCTGAATCTCAGACAAAGTTGGCTTCTACCTCTCCATTTCACAACATAGAAAGTGAAAATGTAATCTTCAACTGCAGATTCAACTTCTGTTGCTAATTATTATAGCTATAGAAGCAAAACTCTGTATGCACAACTGCCAGTAAGAGAATGCTTTACAGTCTTTTAAGGTGTCACTATTAAATAACTCAAGAAAATCTGACTCTTAGGTCACAGATAGGGTATCTGGTTTGTAATAACTAGGACAGATTCTTTGAGGTTTTTCAGGTAGGCTAACTATCAATAGATTAACTAAATCCAATGGTACTGCTGAGTCCCAAGAGCAACAGAGCCCATGCATTTTTAAATCAATATTCTTAAAGTAAACTTGAAGTCTAAAGGTTTTAATCAGCAATCTACAAGTGCTCCACACGTTTTCTACCTAAGAAATGTGTATGTATATGTGTGTGTATGTGTGTGTGTGTATATATATTCAAGACTAATTCCATAATGTTGAAGAGAATCTTTCAGATAAACATTTCTTAATCACAAATCTTCATACATAGAGCTGTAACAAAATAGTTTATATTTTAGTAGCTTTCACATTATAAGTAAGGTCTTTGAAATGGCTTCTATTTATTGAATGTTTACTAGGTGCTAGGCAGAATGGCAGTTTCTTTGAATACATTATCTCTTTGTTCAAGGGAATCTTGCAAAAATCTCATGCAGCAAGTAACAGGAAAAGGAAATTAGACTTTTTAAGTTACTTTCTCAAGGTTATATACCAGCTAGCCATAAAGGAAAAATTAAAGTTGTCATCAGCCAAGACAGGGTATCTATATAGAGGAAGGCTATAGATTTTCATCTTATAGAAAAGAAGAGGGAGAAAATTATACCATACATTTTCCTACATCAGTATTTCTATAACTTTCAATGTTTCTGAAACACCATAATCTATGTAACTAGTCAAAGACTGATAAGAATTCTTTCTCTCTGTAGAGTAATAGAATGTAAAAGAAAATTTTTTCACTTTGATTTTTCCATCTGAAGGAAGGCAATTATGGCTCTTTTCTAAATGCTAGGCTAAAATTTGAGGGTATTGCCCTCACCTCAAGTTAACTTTTTGGCTCTTCACCTATCACAATTGCTAGAGGCAGTGCTGGTGGTGACAGAGCAGCACTTGCACTCAAATCGCTCTTGTGTCATTTACCAGCTACATGATCTCAGATAAGGTTTTAATTTCTCTGAACTTCTGTTTTCACATCTGTACCATGGGGATAACAATACCTACTACCTAAGGCTGCTGGATAACAAATTGTCTAACACAAATAATACACATACACATAGCAGAAAATAAATGAAAAATTTAAGTCCCCTATTATGCTCTACTCCACTTCAAAAGACAGAAAATAACACTTGCTTTTTCTCTTTTTAAATATCAAACATATGTATCAGGGATACATATCTGCTCATAAGAATAAAAGCTATTAATTATATGTATATATACACACACTATATATACACAAATATACCCCCTATACACACATGTGTATTCTCATGCCATTCTTCAAGAGGCAATATATTAAGAATCATTTCCTCTTACCACAACATGAAGCAATTGCAATGTGGACGCACCAACTTCATTTGCGTACTTCATATATAAAGATTCTACATCTTGAAACCATCTCCAGTAGATTATTTCCTAAGTAAAATGAAACAAAAACTCTTGAGAACATGGGACAAAAAAACAAAACAAACAAACAAAAAAATCCACTTAGCTCCTTCCAATAGAGCTCATCTCAAATTCCTCATGTTGTTTTCCATCTGGCTGTTTTTGCTCTAATCGAGATAAAAACCACAAATGTGTTTCCAGGCTCCAGATTCACAATCCAAATTGATGATATCCAACCCTGATACCACTGCTCCTTGCCTTTTCAGATAATGTCTTTTACCATATGTGTCTTCATAAATCAATGTGTATTCTTAAATAGATATTAGAAAATAATAATTAGGGTATAAAACAACTTCCCTATCCAATTGAGTAATTTAGTTAATCAGTTACAAAGTAAATGAATAAATAGCAATAACAGCATATAGATGATGAAAGTATGAAGGCAATCAAATGACAGTTAAGTGTGTTAGAAAAAAAATAATTTGAACATATATTTATTTTTCTTTATAAGACACTTATGGATAGACTACTAAGAGATGAAGGAATAGAATAAAAACCACCTATGACATTGGAACACATTTATCTATTTAAATTAATAATATAATTATCATAAAAATATATCACTCTCTTGATATATATTCTAGCCTTGACAATTTTGCAAACTAAAACCTATTCATATATTTGTAGGTGTTTATGCTATGCTGCAATATTCTAAGATGCCTCTCTCTGTGTCTGCTTCCTCTCTCTCATGCACATGCACATTCATACACATACATACAGCAAGTAAAAGTCACATTTATTGCAATAAATTATAATGCAATCACATAAAATGGAATGAAATCACACTTATTCATCAGCCCAGGTCTATAACCTCTAATAACTATTTTGCTTTCATTGCCATAGAATCTTCTCCAAAATAATTAAATAAAATCCTAGTTATACAAATCACAGCATTAAAACACTAAATACCTTATCACATAAAACACCTCAAGTTTAAGGAGCTATGTCATAGTGATAATTGTTGATCCACTCTCATGGTGGCTTCCTGAATTTCTATTTCTGTAAAAACAGTAATTAAAACTGTACTTGATGGCACAAGTGGGCCTTTATGCTCAAAAATTAGATATGAAAGAGTCCACTGGATCCATTAAGTAATATTGATAACTCAAGTCCTCTCCTAAGTTCACTTCAGGTATAGACTTGGAGTAAAGAATGGTGGCTTTAATTTCCCTTTCATAGAAACCAGGTAAGAATTTTTTGTTTTTAAACTCCTTCCTCTTGGCCCTAAACCTATGCATCTATATTTTGCTTTGAGTCCAAGGATTTCTTATAATACTCTTACAAGTATGTGTAGGCATATCACAGGGCATGAGCCACAGGGAGGGTGGCAGCAGAGATACTGGGCAGGCAGTGACAGTCTAGTACAAAGATGGAAAGAAACCAAAGCCTCACCTGACCTTATACCTGGAATTATAACCATGGGTTTAATATCTACCTAAGTATTTCCATGGTTAAGACTATATGTTTGAGCAACAGAATGACCAGTGTTCAAATCTGGACTCCACCACTGTCTAGCTGTTCTATTTCATAGTTTCCTCATCTATAAAATGGATCTAGGGACACACAGCTATAAAAATGGCTGTGATAATCCCTACCATCCCTGTATACACTTCCTTTGCAATAATGACTTTGAAATTCTTATCTTTCAGAAGAAGAGGGTTTTTATTATTATTATTATTATTTGTTTTGTTTTATTTTGTTAATTCTCTTAAATGTAGGCTTGCCTCATGACTTCTTTGGCCAATACAATGTAAAGAGTGTAACTTCTGAAACCAGAACCTATGAGGCCTTGCATCTTCTGCTCTCACCCTCTTGGAATGTTTTTGTCACATTAAGAAGAAACCACACTAGCCTGCCAGAGACATACAGCCCACTTGGAAGGTAACAACACCTGCCAGACTGAGAGGTGGCTATTTCACACCATCCAGATTCAGTTGAGCTGCCAAATGACTACAGCTGCATGCATAACCCAGGTGTGATAAGCAGAAATGCTACCAAGTTGAATCAAGACCAAAGTGCACACCTATAGAATTATAGGCAAATGTAATGATATTTGTTTTAAGTTACTAAGTTTTGGGGCAGTTTGTTATGCAGTAATAAATCACTACCAACTGATTCAAATTGCTACCTTCATACTATTCTTTTAAAGACTAAAATAAAAGATGTGTGTAAAATGTGTGCTCACTGCTATGGGGCTGGCCCAGAATAAATATCCAAATGTCTGCTAAGTTTATAAATGACTTTCCCAGCATCATCATGGGATAAAAATTGAGAGGCCATAAATGAATACTCCTGAGGAAAGCGCTCACTCTGCAAGACTTAAGCATAGAGGTCCATAAGTTTGGTCTGAGACTATTGGTTCAAAGTAAAATAGAGATACTATTGAACTGAATATTTACCATTAACACTAAAATTCTTTGTTCTCCTTGGATTATCATCAACACTCAGATTTTTACTGGCAATTTGAACTAAAATACGTGGGCACGAGTAAGTACAAGGTTGTCTTAAATCATTTCTCAAACTTTTTGGAATTAATGTCCATTTTTACTCTTTAAAGTAAAAAGCATTAATTTATGTAGATTATATTAATTTATATTTTTCATGTTAAAAATGAAACTTGAGAAACTTCTAAAATATTCACATTGCCTATCAGTTATTGTTTAAGTATTAATTTTAAAATAGAAATAAACCTATAATATGACAATATAAATTCCATGTTTTTTTTCCTAAAAATTCATTGTATTTTCAATCCAAAAAAAAAAATGGGAACCAGAATGAAACTACACTTTTGGTAAATTTCCCTGTAGTTCAGCTTCCTAGAAGACAGGCAGATTAAATCTACATTCAACCTATGTGATATTATTTTGGTTGAACCATATACAGAAAATCCAGTCTAATATAGACATGGATTTAGAAAAGAAAAAGAAATTTTTTCTAGTTTTTAAATTACTATAATATTATTCTTTAATAGCACAGCAACATTCTGTGAAAAGTAGTTTCTAAAGGATTAGTTGCCATTTAAAATCTGAAACCACAGCAAATAACTTTTCATATTGTTATATTAAAACCCACTGGTTTATCTCTTAATAGATCTTTTACCTAAGTGTGTTTGGTCATCATGCATTGCCCATCGGGCAAATATTAGTTCACTAAATTATGCACATTTTCAAATTACTAACAGATATACAATACTCCAAAACTTATACTCCATAATATCACCACTAATCTTATCAGAAAATTGTTTAAGTAGTGAGAAGCCAGCAAGCTTATGGTGGCATATAAAAGATTTGCAAACTTCTAATTTTCACTTGAAAGCTTGAATTTGATCATTGCCAACAAGTAACAAATGCAAAATAGTTACTTTCCTTGAAATGACAAGGTCACTTTGTTTATTTCTGAGAAATATATACCAAATACCTAATTCTTAATAACTTCACTCAATTAGTCACACTTTAATGTTAAAATGGTGTGAAATGAAAAAGTTCAGTTTGCAACTCAAACACTCACAAAAGTGCACTTACTCAAGACAATATCATACTTCAGTTTGCGGCAAAAGTGTTTTATGAATACTTGACAATTCCTCACCCAGAATATTAAGATGTTTATTCAGAGTACGAGTTATAAAAAAAATAATAATCTATGTTTCTCCATCAAGGACATTGTTAAGTAAACTGGTTTTTTGCCTGTTTTGTTTTTTTTACTTCAAATAAAAGATAGATGCTCCTTGATCCATAGGTTATAGAAAAAGATAAATTGTAAAAAGACAGTGAAAAATTTGATGACTGCTAGTATCACTTTGGTGATACCACCTTGAACTGTGCTAAGACTCTAGCAATGTTTTTGCTTTTGCTTTTTACCATCAGGGAACTTGTCAGTACGATGAAAAAAGAAATACTTTCTTAGTTTTATGTTAAAAATGGTTTCCAACTAGCAGATCTTCCCCAGAAGGGTTTGTAAACTCCTATGTCTCAAGGGCAAGAATTTTGAGAACTATCAAAACAGTAATTAAACTGTTATGCTTCTAAGAATTTGAGTATAGAAAGCCATTTTAAGACCAAGTTGGAGATACTCCTTTCTCCATTGACGTGGCTAAGGGTAGTTATAATGGATTTAAGCTAAGATTAATATAGCTAGGGTTAAAACAAGGTAAATGACTTGCTCAGCCATGATCCTAAAGATCGTTGCTTATTAGCACAGTTGCTTATCCATACCCAGACTCTGATGACTCCTGCCCAAACGATGTCAAGAATTCTGAATCATAAGAGATTAAGCAAAAAGGTGAGAGAGACACAGAAAGAGAGTGGATGAGAGAGAAGGGCAGACAAAAAAAAAGAGCAAAGATTAGGAGATAGACAAATACATGGAGAGGATAAGGAAGACAAAAGAAAGAAACAATCAGAGAGGCAAATGAGAGATAAAGAGAGTTTTATGGGGACACAGAAGCCTACGGAGAGATAGAGACAAAGATAAACAAGAGTCAGAAAGAGGACAGAGTGAGAGTATACTATTGTATCAGATTGCCAAAGAAGAAAAAGGGGAAAAAATTGTTTTGACATGGTTTTCAAGGTTAGTTATCAAGAAAATTTTCTTTTTTTTATGAAAGGTGTTTTAATGTGGATACATATAGATGCATGCTTGGTGTGTCTACTATGAACAGTTTAGTTCCTTTAGTTCTTCCCTTCTGCCATGGCCTGAAAGACACACTGACTGCTGATGAAAATAGTGAGGGAGGTCCTACAGTGGAAGAAGAAGACAGATCTAGGCACCTGCAGCATGAAAGAGGGGTCTTGGTGTGTGAGAGCAATATTAGGTATTGGGCTTCTTCCAGTTCATCCATGATACCTGCCAGTATGAGTGAGAGATGTTATCATCAATGCTTTTACTTTGTCACTTATAAGCTCAAACTGATAATGCCTAAGGAGACTCAATTCTTAGTAAAATTCAACATATAATTTTCCCTCTAACCATAATAGTACATAACTTCTTGTGTTTGAGATAAAAAAGCGTTAATTCTTCCTGATCTGAACTGCCACTGCTCACCTCTACCACATATTAGGTATGTCCAGATTTTTAAATGAAGAGACAGTGAAGATCCATGTTGTATTCAAATACAAAGCTACAGACAACTAGTTTCTATATCTTTGTGCTATTATTATGAAATACAAGAAAAGACAGAAAGCTATGTTCATTGTATATGAACAATCAAAAAGGTAACAGGTAAAATATGAAGCCACTCTATGCCATTATCAGTGTAACATTATTAGTCTTCTCATTGAATGAAATGAAGTGGGGAATGATAAATACCATTATGTCTCAAATCAATCTATGTCATGAAAATGAAAATTCTGGACTGCTAGTTACCACTTTGGAAATAAAAGGCAACTTGGCAACATGTACCTTTGGGGGCCGGGAAAGCTATAGGAGGCTATGTGTCAAATTGCTATTAACTGAGTGACATTAAAACTTCCACCCAGTTTGTAACACTGGGTGAAGAGTGAGTTTTTGATAATTTAAAGCTAAATACTGATTTTCATTAAAGTGAGAAGATTTTTGTCTTAACAATGGCACTGTTTCAATATCTGTAATGTGAAATGGTGAAATTACTCAGGTATTTCCGAAACTATTCTTCACAATGCTTGTGCCCCAGAAGATGATAAGGCACTAATGTATGCGATAGTCAAAAAAAATCAACAAATGCTACATATTTTATGCTTACTTGTGTTTTTATTTCTTCTTTTATTTTATTTTTTAAATAACAGTCCCCTTAAATAGGGTAAAGATTCTGAGACTCTCACAATAAAAAATATGTTTAAAAAGTTATCTCTCAATCTCATGAATAAGAGCCTCTATGCCTTGCGAAGCCACTTTGTCACCTTCAGGGATCCCTATAAGGAGAATATTGGTTTTCTTTGAATTATCCCAGCACTCTCTGAGAGAATGATCCATTTTTGCTCTCCATGTCTCTTCCTGTTTGAGAGTTTGGGAGCTTTTGAAAGCTTTGTCTTCGATGTCAGAAATCCTTTCTTCTGCTTGGTCCATTCTATTACTAAGGGATGGGGTCTTGGTGTGTGACACACCTCTTAGGGGCAAGACACAATTGTAAGAGGGACTATATCTAACAAATACAATCAGTATAACCTATTTTCTTATACCCTCAATAAACTCCCAATAATAAAAAAAGTATAAAAAGTAATAAAATTAATATATATATATATATATATATATATATATATATATATATATTTTATAAATACATAAAAATCCTATATCTTGTTTATTTCTGAGGGTGAATTTTTGGGAATCTTAGAAACTGCCTTCCCTGTAGCCTCGCTAGGCCAGATCTGTGAAATTACCCCCTGGGTATTCTATGACGATTCTACTGATGATTAAGTTTTCTTGATTTCACTATCCTTTAAAAGGATACTTTAGTTAAGGAAGAAATGTCAGAGTTTTCCCTCCAGGGCCTAACTAACTTCTATGAGTCAGCTAAAAGAAGCAAACTAGAATATCTATAAACTAGAATTCAGGGACATTCTATACTTTTAGCTTAGAGCTAAAATGAAATAGAAACCCCATCAGAAGAGGAACCACTAATAAAAGACTGGCAACCCCAACAGTTAGAATGGATGAACTTTGCTAATGGATCACTATGTAGCTACCACAGAAGATACCCACTGTAAAGAAATTACGTAAATGATGAAAATAGAACTCAGATTATGGATGGGAAAAATGAAGGGAATTTAAGGGAAAGTGGAAAAACAGCAAATGTTGACCCAAGAAATTAACAAAAGACTAGACAAAGTCACCAAGGATTTGGACATACTTAGGAAAGGTATAATAGAGATTAAAGAATTCAAGGAATCACTTGGGGAGTTTCAAAGTGTAGCAGTTTCAAGAGCAGATTAAACCATGAAGAAGAAAGAATCTCAGAGCTCCAAAGCTAAGACTCTCAAGCTAACCCAGTCATTTAAAGAGGAAGAAAAGAAGAGAGTGAAACCAGCACAATTCTTAGAGATAGGAGACTATTTCAAGTGTACAAACATATGAATTATACATATCCCTGAAGGAGAAGAAAAAGAAAAGAGTCCCATGGAAGCCCCACTTGATGACAACAGAGCTGAAAACTTTGTGACCATGTTAATTATAACCTCAAAGGAGAATAAAACCTTAAAAAAAGAGAGAGAGAAAACAAAACAACCAAAATTTATTCTGAGTATTCCAGCAACTTTTTTTGTGTGTGTGTACTTAGCTGTGCTACAAGTAATTAGTTTGTAGGAAATGGTTAAACAGACCAAAGATAAAAGGTTTCCTTTTTCTATTCTTTGTCTATGAAGTTGCTGTTTATTTATTTATTTATTTATTGCCTATTTGATGTATGTGTGCAACTAAGTTGTCCACTAATAAACCATAATTTCATTTCACTGAGTTGGTCTACCCCCCCCAAAAAAAAACAGAAAAGAAAAAACAAAGTAAGAGACATAGATATACAGAACAGAATAGAGAATCTAGAGATGAAACCAGACTCATATTGCTTCCTGATCTTTGACAAAGGAAGCAAAAGCATACCGTGGGCAAAGAATCCCTATTATATAAATGGTGCTGAGAGAACTGGTTTGCCACATGTAGGAGACTGAAACTGGACATGCACCTGTCTCTACTCATAAAAATTAATTCACAATAGGTAAAAGATTTATAAACAGAAATCTTTAAAAACTCTAGAAGTTAGTGCAGAAAGAACTCTTAATCTTCTCTGCTTGGGGAAAGAATTGAGGAAGATGATACCACTGGCCTTCACAGCAGCAGAAAAAATATATACATGGACCTGATCAAGTTAAAAAGATTTTGTACAGCTAAGGACACAATCAAAAAAGCAAGGATGTATGGAGATTCCTCAAAGAACTTAAAGTAGACCTACCATTTGACATTATAAACCAATTACTAGGTATGTACCCAAAAGAACAAAATAACATTTCACACTTCAAGGACATTTGCACCCAAACGTTTATAGTAGCCCAATTTGTAATTGCAAAGATGTGGAACAACTCAAGTGCCCTTCAATACATAAATGGATTAATAAACTGTGGTATGTGTATAATGGAATACTATTCAGACATAAAAGAGGTTGAGGTTTTGCATCTTTTGTAACAATCTGAATGAACTTGGAGAACATCCTCTTAAGTAAAGTATCATGGGAATGGAAACACAACATCCATATACTCAGGACCAAATTGTACTGTTGTAGATTAACAATACAGGCTCATGAAAGAGAAAAACTCAGATTCAGGGGAAGAAGCAGGGTTGGGCATGGGTAATTGGCTCACTTCCTGGATGAAGGACACAGCTACAATTCAGCTTTTAACCTCACAAAGGCAAACTATGTAACTTAATTGTATATAGACTTATATTAATAAGAAACTTAAGTGTTCTTCCAGTTTTATAATTTTTAAATCCAGGAATCATGACAAAACATAAACAAGGCGTCCTTATAATCAGCTGATTTCTTAGAAAAAAGAGCAAAGGCAAAAGTGAAACTAGTTCTGCACTTCCTGTTTTAAAAATAGATTCGCTTTTCTCTCTCACATACCAAGCCAAAGTTTGGGCTGGAGGTGGGAGTCAGCAGCCTCCCAGTTTCAGGAAAAGAACTGAAAGGAGCAAGGGCCATTTTAAAGACAAACACCATCTCAGGGCTGTTTTACAGTTTCAATTCCAGAAATTTACAGAAAAGTTAAGTTTCACTCAGGCGTCCAGCCCTCAGCTTATCATCAGGCGTCCACCCCCGCCTGCCAGGAGCTAACTCAAAGTCTAGAGGTAAACCCCGCCCATCCCCAGAAGTCCTTAAAAATCTTCCCCTCCTCTACAACGGGGTCTTTAGCTCCATCTCGCTGTGCCGAGAGGCTGGGGGCCCAAGTGCGGGCCTGAATAAAGCAGCCCTCTTGCTCTTGCATCGGATATTGGATCCTTGGTTGTCTTTGGGAACTCAGAACTGGGCATAACAGAACCTGCTCTTCCTCCAGCACTCTCTACTGCAACCCGAAGACAGGAACTGAACCTCAGGAGACAGGTAGGTGAGGAAAATTTGGGAAATGGAGTAGACAGAGAGATACAATAAACCCAGGAACTAAAACAGAAACTGATGTAAATAGTCTCTGAAAGCAGCCAGATGCACAGGGAGATTAAGACATGCTGAGAACACAAATACTATTTTGGTATCATTATTATAAAAACTAGTTAAAAATCTGGGAGGATGTGGAGTATGTAATCCAAACAGATAATTTGTACTATTAAATAAAAACAAATCCAGATTTAGGTACACATAGATTTTATTTAAAAACATTATTGCAACAAGAGAAAGAGGACTATTGCAACAGTAGATCAATCTGGCCATAAAAGTTCAGGAGTATTTGTCTAGGCAGACAAATTCCTTTACTGGGAAAAGTCAGCAAGGCCAGAAGGAGACTGGTTTGGGGGCAGTAAGATACTCAGGGAATATTTTTCCTAAACTCAGCTAAGTCTTTTCTTTTCAATTTCAGATTAATAAGAGGATACAAATGATTAGTTTACATTGTTTCCCTTTCTTAGGAAAAGTTCAAGTTGTAGTTGAGCCCTTCACCCATGGGGGTGTGCTGTGTACCCTTACATTGTGCATCCAGTACTAAAGAAACCAAGAGATTAAAAAAAAAACAAAAAAAACTACATACCCACAGTAAGGTCAGCTGATTTTGCTGGGTCCTAGAAAGTTCAAGAACATGAAAAAAGAAGAGAAGCTTAATTAATGTTTGCTGAAGATAATAATCACTTTGTTTCTATTGATCAGGGAGTATAAGCAATTCAGCTAATCCTTTATGAGGCAGAGAATGGGAGTTTAAAGGATTTGTGTCTGACCTATCATAAATGTAGAAAGGAGACCTGAGTCTTAATCTAATTCACATGGCTAAGAGTGGTTCTTTACAGCATGGAGGTGAGGGAAAATTGATCTTTCTCCAAAAAGTTCACTGAAAGATCAACTCATATATAATTAAGGCAGATTAATAAAACAATAAGGTTTATTTACTCTGTGCATGAGAAGTACAGTTTTCTCTGTACAGAAGTATAGAATATTTCAACGAAGATCATATATTTTTACACCTTTTGTCTGAGGGGAGAGGGAGATGAGGAGTATAGGTAATTATGTTTAGGAGCAATAAACAGTTACTAGGGAGGATGAATAGCTACTTGGGAGAATGAATGCATTGGGGGAACAGAATGACCTGTAAATTAATGTGAAGAGAAGTGTAGTGTTTACAATTATTTGAGCCAGGTCAAGTTGCATTCTTGATTGGTTTTTCCTATAATGTACTGAGATGATAGGAAAATGAAAAGAAACCCATTATTCTTTTGATTGGTCAATCTGGTATATACAGATACAGAGAAGGCCCCTTGCCCTGCTTTTTTTTTATTTCAAAGGGCCTGTAGTTCAAAATACTCTTTATATCAAAGAATCAAAATTTGGGTTAAAATTTCCTGAATTCCTTCAGCAGTAAGCCTTTACTCAGAACACAAAAAGGTGGATGGTTATATGTAATCATACCTAGTAACCAAGAGCAAAGGGCTGAGGTAAAGTTTACCATTGTAAACTTTGACCCGTAAATAGCAGACAGTATCACAAGCTCCGACAGAAGGGCTACTACTTGACCTAGAAGGTCAAAAGAAGACTTCATAAATAAAAACTTGAACTGAGTCAGGAATATAAAACCCGCAGAGAAGGAACAGAAGTGCTCAGAGAAGGTAATATACAGGGCCAAGAGACACAGTGAAATGAAAAGAAAAAGGCAGAATGTGGCTACTAAAGGAAGAGTGGGCTAGATGGTAGGAAACGGTAAAAGAGTGGTTGTGAAAGGGATTAGACAGTTAGGTGGGGTCTTGAATGTCAGGTCAAAGTAGTTTGATTTTATCATATATCAATGCAGAGTTTTCAAAATTTTGTAAACTACTCAGCCATCAGGACGGATTATTTAAGATCTTTTGCAACAATTTGGATGGAAATGGAGACCTTCATCCTAAAGAAGTATCTGAAGAATGGAAAAAGTAAATATGTTGTGTACTTACTCTTAAATTGGAACTAAGTGATGAGCACACTCAGTCCTTTATATCTTTTAAATTAAAGAATTTACTCGATTTACCTTCAATGTCACACATTTTGTTACCTGGTTTTTAGTTGTTTTGTAACTCCTCTCTCTTTATCCCTTTCTTATTGTCTTCCTTCACACGTAAGTGATTTTCACTGATTGTATGTTTTAATTTTGTTGCTTTTTATTCTTAGTGTTTCTATCCCAGGTTTTTGCATTGTGGTCACCATGAGGCTTACAAAGGCACCTCATAGCCAAGCATGGTGGCTCACGCCTGCAATCCCAGCACTGTGGGAGGCTGAGGAGGGAGAATTGCTTGAGCTCAGGAGTTCTAGACTTGCCTGAGTGAGAGTGAGACTGCAACTCCTAAAAAACCAAAAAAAAGTAAAAACCCAGTCGGCACCCTGGCGAGCCCCTGTAATCCCAGCAGTTTCCGGAGGCTGAGGCAGTTGGGAGGCCCACAGTGGGAGTCTGAAGTTGCAATGAGCTAGAATGCCATTGCACTCTGCTCAGGGCATAGGGTGGGACTCTGTCTCAACAACAACAACAACAACAACAAAAAGACACCTCATAGATATTTTAAACAGATGACAACTTAATTTTGATCACAAAGTACAGCAACAAAGGAAAAACTCTACACTTTGTCTCCATCCCTCCCAATATTTTAACTTTCAATTGTCTCAATTGCCTTCATTTCATATTGCCAACACTTAACAGGTTGCTGTAGTTATTAGTATTTTTGATAGATTTGTCTTTTAGCCTTTACACTAGAGTTATGAGTGATTTACATATCACAATTACAGTTTTAGAGTATTCTGAATTTGTCGGTGTACTTATTTTTATTACCAAGATTTATACTTTCAAATGTTTTCTTTTTGCACATTAGCATTATTTTCTTTTAGAATTAAGAACTCCCTTTAGCATTGTTTGTAAGACATGTCTGGTAGTCTTTTGTTGTCTTCAGCTTTTTTTATTCTGAGAAATAGTTTACATCTTCTTCATGTTTAAAAACTTTTCTCCTTCAGGAAGATTACCCGGGGACAGAATTCTCAGTTGACCTTTTTTTTCATCTCCTCAGCAATAGAACTTGTCCTGTGTCATCCAGACTTAAATGGCTTCTGGTATAAACTCTATTGCCAGATTAATGATAGCTCTTTTATATGCTGGTTTTTTTCCTGAGGTTTAGTTTTTTTTGGTTTGGTTTTTGATACTTTAGAATCCTTTCTTTGTTCTTGACTTTTGGGAGGTTATTATGTGCCTTGAGATAACATTATTTGGGTTGAATGCTTTTAGTAATCCCAGTTCTTCCTGTACTTAGATATTTATATCTTTCTTCAGGTTTGGAAAGTTTTATTGTTATTATTAATTTCTTTTTTTTTTTTTTTTTGAGACTGAGTCTCACTTTGTCACCCTTGGTAGAGGACAGTGGTGGCATATCTCACAGAAACCTCAAATTCTTGGGCTCTAGTGATCCTCTTGCCTCCCAGGTAGCAGGGACTATAGGAGCCCTCCACAACACCTGGCTAATTTTTTTTGGAGACAGGGTCTTGCTCTTGTTTAGGTTGGTCTCGAAACAAACTCCTTAGCTCAGGCAATCCACCTACCTCAGCCTCCCAGAGTGCCAGGATTGTAGGCATTAGCCACCACTCTGTCCTATTATTAATATTTTGAGTAAGCCCGTTAGACTGTGCTCTTTGTCAATTCCCTCTTGACTGGCAGTAAGTCTCAAATTTGCCCTTTTGAGTTTTTTTTTAAATATCTTATAGGCATGCTTCATTTCTTTTCAATTGTTTTTCCTCTCTCTCCTCTCTTCTTGCCTTTTCTGGGAAAAGATAGTATCTCATTGTGGTTTAAATTGGCATTTACCTGCTGATTAGCATATTTTCATATTTTTGTGGCCATTTTATATCTTCCTTTAAAGGATGCCTTTTCATGTCATTTGCTCACTTTTTAATGAGGTGACTTTTTCTCTTTTTGAGTTAATTTCCTGTCACATTCTGGATATCAGTCTTTTATCAAACACATAGCAAACATTTTCTCCCATTCTGTGAGTTGTGTATTTGCTCTGTTGATTATTTCTTTTGCTGTGAAGAATTTTAGCATAATTGTGTTTCATTTGATTTTTTTTTTATTATTGCATTTAGTTTCAGGTTTAGTCATCCATTCTTTGACTAGGCCAATATCCAGAAGATTTATTCTGAGGTTTCCTCTAGGATTTTTATTGTTTCTGGTCTTACATTTAAGGATTTAATCCCTCTTGAGTTAATTTTTGTACATGGGGAGAGATGGAGATATGATTAACCTCTTTTGCATATGGTTATTCAATTTTCCCAGCACCTTTCTTCAGTAAGGTGCTCTGGATTGTTCTCTATTCTGTTCTGTTGATTTATGTGTCGACTTTGATACCAGTACCATACTGTTTTGGTAACTGTAGCCTTCTTGTATAATGTGATGCCAAGTAAATTGATGCCTATAATTTTATTCATTTTGCTTACGATTATTTTAATTATTTGTGCATTTTTGGTTCTGTATGAATATTAGAATAGTTTTTTCTAATTCCACAAAAAGTGGCCCTGGCATTTCAATAGCAATTCCATTGAATCCATAGATTGTTTTGGAAAATATAGTTTTAATGACATTCATTCTTCCAATCCATGAATTTGGGATGTTTCTCCATTCGTTTTTGTCATCTATGATATCTCTTAGCAATGACTTGTAGCCTTCCTTGTAGAGATCTTTCATCTCCTTTGTTAAATTTATTTGTAGGTGTTTTAAATTAGATTGAGTTCTTGAGTTGGTTCCCAGCTCGGTCATAGAAATGCTATTTATTCGAGGTCATTGATTTTGTAACCTGAGATTTTGCTTAATTGTTTTTTTCAATTCTTAGGGGTTTCTAGGTATAAGATCATACAGCATTGAGTAATAGTTGGACTTCTTCTTTCCCTATTTGGATACCTTTGCTTTCCTTCTCTTGCCTGATTGTTCTGGCTAGGACTTCCAGCACTATTTGGAACAAAAGTTGTGACACTGGCAACCCTGTCTACTTCTGGTTCTAAGTGGGAATTCTTTTAATTTTTCTCCATTCAGTATAATATTGGCTGTGGGTATTTCATTTATACCTTTTATGATACTGAGTATGTTTCTTATATGCCTATTTTATTAATAGTTCTTATCACAAAATGGAGCTGAATGATGTCCAGTGCTAGTTCTGCATTTGTTGAAAATATTGTATAGTCTTTGATTTTGCTTCTATTTATGTGGTGAGTCAAATTTACAGATTGCTGCATGTTGAACCATCCTCTATCTCTAGGATGAAACCCACCTGATTGTAGTAGATTATAGTTATTTTTTTAATGTGCAGCTAAATATGGCTTACCATAATTTTATTGAGAATTATTGCATCTAAATTCATAAAGGATATGGGTCTGTAGTGTTCTTTTTTAGTTATGACCTTTCCTGGCTTTTGTATCAATGTGATAGTGGCTTTGTAGAACAAGTCGAGGAGAATTTCTTTCTTCTTAACGTTATGAAATAATTTCTGTAGTTAAGCACCAGCTTTTCTTTTCCTTTTTTTTTTTTTTTTTTGCAAAGGAATCTCAAGCTGTCGCCCTGGGTAGACTACCATGGTGTCACAGCTCACAGCAAACTCTTGGGCTTAAGCTATTCTCTTGCCTCAACTTCCCAAGTAGCTGGAACTACAGGCACCCACCCACAATGTCCCACTATGTTTTTGGTTGTAGTTGTCATTGTTGTTTGACAGGCTCAGGCTGGATTTGCACCTACCAGCTACAGTGTATGTGGCTGGTGCTGAGCTGCAGGTGCTGAGCCAGTACCAGTTTTTCTTTGTAGATGAAACTATCTGTTTCAGGGCATTACTTTTTGGAAGAGTTTTTTTTTTTTTTATTGCTGTTTCAATTTCATTACTTCTTATTAGTCTACTTGGGAGTCTATTTCTTCTTCACTGAGCCTAGGTTGTTTATGTTTCCACAATTTGTTCATTTCCTCAACATTTTCACATTTAAGTGCATAGTTGTTTTTTTTTTTAGAATCACAGAATTTTTTTATTTCAACATATTAAGGAGCAATCACAGAATTTTATAGGGAATATTAAACACTATACATGCCATTATGTGTGAAAGAGAATATAAACACACTATATGAAACAGAAATTGATAGAGTGTAGAATATTTCTCAGGTTGTAATTGAAGACACGTAGCATTTAAAGCTGAGAGATGAAAATACAAATGCAAGCTTAGACATTCAGAAACTATTAATATGACTCATTAATGAGACCATGAATTCAGTTCTCTTACATATGACTTTTAGAGTAACTGTTGATGGAAATGCAGTCTCTCAACCTCCACTTGGCCAAAAAGAATGGATCTTAAGCCTGGAAGAGATGAAAGCAGCACACGATCTGTGTTAGCTTATTGCCTTGCATGAGATAGTTTTCCTGTAGTAAGCTCAATGCATGATCCTTTGTTAAGCGTGCATCATATGGCAGCTGGCTATCTCTGTTCTCCACGAGGACAAGACAGGGTCCTTCTATGGCAGCAGGAAAGGGGAGCATATAGCTAATTGCCCCACACTGGCTGCTGGGGAAGAACTGCTGGACATGGGCTGGGGCTGATCTTGTGGTCTCATGTCTTTGTAAGTAAAGTGTTGCTCCATCTGTTGCTTGACTATATTGTTTTGTGCAGCTGTGATACCAAGGTGCAACAGAAGGGTTTGAACTCTTCCTGGTTGTTGCATCCCAAATAGCCTATGGCTAGGAGGAGTTATAAGAAATACCTGTACAGCTCAATAATGGAATACCTTGGTGGAAAGGTCATGGAGAAGGATTTAGCTCTCCTAACAAGTACGAGAGCTGGGGAGATGAGAGCAGTGGTGAATTGGCAGTCTCTATACCTGTGGTGTTGAGAGGCATAAGATCAGGCTGGAGGAGAAGGCAGTGGGGAGCATGCGCATTCTATCACAGACCCGCATACTCTGACTCATCTCCTAGCCTGTCTGCAGAATGCCAGCATGACGTCTCTGCTGAAAATGACCAAGCTCCACTAAAGACTAAGATCTATCTATTCTAAGAAGACTGCTCTCTCTAAGACACACACTCTCTCTCTCCAGCTAAAGTAGATAGTCCTCAGGTACCTAAGAAATAACTGTACCTGAGCAAGGTAACTTAGCGGTCTGCGTCTGGAACCTAGTTAAGCTGGGCCCGAGACCTGGCCAGTCCCGGGCCCTTACAAGTGGTGTCAGAAGTGACATGTGATTCACTTCTGGTGTCAGAAGTGTCATAGTGACAATCTTTGCTAAACTCTGCAGCGGGAGTCCTCCACTGGTGTTAACAGTGAGCTCTCAGTGTCTGTTCTGCTTTCCCCTTAGGCTTTTGTTATACTTCTGCTTGGACATTGCTTTATTGTATTTCTTCCTTTTTTTACAAAACGATTGATTTATGTGTTTATTTGTCATGCTAAATTCAAATGAGAGAGAAAAACTATCCTGTATTGTGAGGTATTGGTTTAATTTAAACTTTCCCCAGAGCATGTCCATGAGCAGTTTGCTGACTAATCTTTTCCTGGGATATCTTTCTTCATTTTCCTTTTTCTTTCTTTTTTTTTTTTCTGCTCCTCTTCCAATTCCTTTTCTACTTCCTCTTCTTTTTCTCTTCCCTTTCCTTGTCCTCCTATCTCCTCTTCTCTCAATTTCTGCTTTCTCTTTTTTTTGTCTTCACTGTAATTCCTATTTGATCTCTCTGGATTTTGATTCCAAGGCATAGCTGCTTGGTTTTATATAACAAGATCTTCCAGCCTTTGCTATTTAGGTTCATAATTATTTTGCTTGGGGTCTTTTCTCCTAGAGGTTCTGTTTGATTTTTAGAACTAAATATATTCTCAGCAGCAGATGGTTTTACATCAGAAAAGTCTTGAATTATCAGGGGCTTTTAAAGTATCTGGAACTCTCTCCACCTTGAAAAACTTTCTTCTCTGGTTTCCAGGACGCCATCCTTTCCTGGGTTTCCTTCTAAGTCAGTGGCTGGTCTTTTGAAGATTTCTTTGATGATTCCTTCTCTTTCCCCTTAACTCTCGCGGACCTTGGGCTTTTTGTTTTTTTGTTTTTTTTGTTTTTTTTTTTTATTGAGTCATAGCTGTGTACAATAATTCAGTCAAGGAGTACAGTGTGTCGGCTTCACATACCATTGGAGATATTTTCATCAACCTGATTAATATAACATTCATGATATTTTCTCATTTACTATGTGAAAACAATTTTGATCCGTATTTAGAAGTTTTCTCCTGACTAAATTCTTAACTGGAATAAAAAATGAAATGTGTAATTACTCTAAATCTAGAACTGGGGGAAAACTAAGACTTACTGAATGTTAGAGATATAATTTATGTGTTCATCTTCTTTTAAAAAACATAATTCTGGACTTGTTATTTTTTAGTCACGATGCCAGTTACGAAAGTCTCCAAGATGAAACTTTCAAAAAGTATCACCTACTTCAATGGTTCTCAGTGTACCATTCCCAGATAAACAGCATCAACATCACCTGGGAATTTGCTAGAAATGCACATTTTACATAACACCCACATTTTCTGAATCAGAAACTCTGAGGTTTGTACCTAAGTAATCTGTGTTGTAATGAAAAACAATCCAATGATTCTGATCCATGCTAGACTATGAGAATTGCTCGACTAATGCATCATCCTAATCTCATAGATGAGGAAATTTAGACCCAGATTAAGAGGTGATTTGGGAATGTAGATTAATATTCAGGTTTACTAACTACCAGTCTTCACAACATCAATAATTCTGCCTGTAAATTTCTTGATAACACATTAGTTTGCCTATCTAGCATCCATTTCCTTGTTTTTATTCTTATCATAATAATAGTTTCTTACAGTATTCATTCTATGTGTTTATGGTTCAAGGGAAAGTGGCCTTAATCTTTCAGTCCTTTGGCAGCTAATAATCTCTCTAAGTAAATCATGTGAGTAGCATTATCTGTGCTATTGATTGTTATGGGAAAGGGTAGGCAATAAAATTCTGGCCAATGAGATAAAAGGGAAACATCTGGAAAATATTTTCCCACTCTTGAGAGAAAAATATCAGAAGAACGGAGTACCTCTTTTTTTACAGCATTGCCATTTTTTTTATGGCTGGGAATTCCTACAGCCATTTTGTAACTGAATGGATCCTAAAGGCAAATCCAAACTATTGAGAACATTACAATACTTATATGTAAAGAAGTCATAGTATCCATGGTACCACGGAAGTGTTAAAACACCCTGAAACAACCAGCCAATTATATAAGGTTTCTCACGAGATATCAATCATGCCTAGGGACTTTTAGCTATTTGAGATAATAAATATTTTCATCATTTAAGAAGTAATATGAGTCAGTGTTTCTACTACTTAGATTTGAAAAATTGTTGATATTGGAATTTTAATACTGCCCTATTGACCCTCCTTATAACTTATTTTCAACCTATATTTATAAATTGTAACGTAAATAAATGTAATTTTTACTATATAAAAGATAAAAAGAAGTGAAATATTTTACCCATCTTCCTACTTCCTCTCCTATTCTTGAAATGTAAATGATCTTAAGTCTTTATGTTTGAATTTTTGAAAGATTTTATTAATTATAAAGAATACTCCAGTGAATACATTCACTGACCGAAAAATTTTAAATACTAATATATCTTTATTTCTGGCTATGAAATATAACCATTATTGAACTTATACACCTTTAATTTTTCCTTCATTCACCTATCTCCAGATTTTTATTTATTGAATTATTTTAGTTATCTCAATAGTTAAGTTTATACATTTAGCTAAGAAAATTTATTTCTAGTTTTGATACTATGAAATTAAGTAGTGTATGCTGCTTAGGTTCATTAGAAGAAATGAGAATACTTTTGGCTACCACTTCTCTCTTTCCTCTCCATATCTGTAAACTCGACTATTTCTTTCTTTTCGAAGTTTAGAATAGGTACATCAAATATTCTGGAATTTTTCTAAAGTAATTTGAAAACGTTGAAAATTTTTAGTCATTTACAACTTGATCATTTAAAATTATTTCCTAAAGAATTGTATAAAGGAATAGAGTCAAAAGCAGGCATAATTTAAACCTTGAGAATTTATGCCACTAACATGGAATCTTCTGAGCATTAAGATCAAATAGATTGAGGGGTGGAGCAAGATGGCAAGCTGGAGACTTCTCCTTACTAACCACTCATAAAGAGACAGGGGAAAGAGAACTCCAGCCACCTCTGGCTGGGGGAAACTACCCAGAGACATCACTCCAGGGACACAGTGAAGCAGTGGGGGACTCCAGAAGCCAGTAAAGAGGTCTGGAGCTGAAAAAAACCAGCACAACAGCCAAGTACTTGGGTATGGGAAGGGTCCTGCCCACCAGCCCTCCCATGGAGAACTGGGAACAGAAAAAGGCTGTCCTGAAATTTTTTTGATTTTGGACTAAGCTTTTCACTGGAGCTACACCAGAAGGCTTGAACAAGCAAGTGGATTCAAATAGCGTCAAGTGGCTGGTGTTGAATAACAGGTATGGTGTATCTGCCATCAGATTAGCTACTAGCAGGGCTCGATCACTGTGCGAAGGCCATGCAAGAACAGTCCCCAGGGTCCTAGTGCATGCCAGCTCTGGCATGCTGGCTGAGCTCAGGCAACCATCCTTAGGGTCATATGAGCATTCTGGCACCCCCAGGAAGGCCACTTTGTAGTCAGGGGGCCCTATCTGACATGCTTTCTAAGGAATATGGTGAAAGCTTTAGGACTCCAATCCTGTGGGAAGTGAATGCTGATGTAGCAACCAGGCCCTGATTGAGGTCAAATAAGTCAGAAAGAGAGTACTGGGTCTCCTCCCTCCACAACTAGAAAGTGGCATCAAGCCCCCATTTTATATAGGCAAAACCAATGAGTGTGTTCTCTGACTCCTAAAACCACAGCACCATGTGTGTGTGGGTGTCCAGGTAATATATTCCAGTATACACACACACGTGTGTGTGTGTGTGTGTGTGTGTGTGTGTATATATATATTTCATTTTGTACTTTTATTTTCACTTTTTTCCTAAGGTTTTATTTTTTTTCCCTTTTGTTATTATAGCTGCTGTTATTTTTTCCTTTTTCTTTCTTTCTATCTTTCTTTTTTTTGATTTGGTTGTATTTTTATTTCTTCATTTTTACTTTCTTCAATAGAAAGGGCTCTTCCATTTTGTTAAGGGTTTTAAGCCTCTTGTAGTCTTTCTTTTTTATTTCTCTCATTTTTTCTTTCTTTTTGGGTTTTCTACTTTTCTCATCTTTCCCACATAATTTTTTTGTACAACACCTAGATACCCCTTTTATCTTTTATTATATAATTGTATTTTTAATTTTCTTTATCTATGTATATTTTATATATTTTTTTCTCTTCTTTCTGAGGACTAAGGCATCACAGCATTGATGTGCCTGGGGTGTCATAGCATTGGTGTGGCTTCAGGAAGCCATAAGCTCCTGGTCTAGGGTGTCCTTCTAGGTTTTGCCTTTGGAAGATAGTATTGGTAGGTCCCTACTGCAACAAACTACAATTTTTTCCCCACATTTTGCAGAGGTGGGGTCTTGCCTTTTGCCTGGGTTGGTAAGGAGCTCCTGACCTGAAGGGATTCACCCATCCTAGCCCTTCAAAAGTCCTAGAGTTGCAGGTGTGATCAAAGCACCCTACTGAACACCACCAATTCTCCTGTTGCCCTCTTTCTGACCTTCTTCTTTCCTTTTCTCCAATACTTTTCTTTCACCACAACATCATTTTTTTTCTCTTTATCTTTTTTCTTTCTCCCTACTCACTTTGTACCTTTATCTTCCTTTTGGACTTATATCAAAAGGCCCCTTCAAGACCTTAGCTCTGAGACAAGGTAATTTAAAGCAAAGGAGGTAATGAGAAGAAAAACGGAGGAGAAGGAAGTGAACAAGCAGAAAACACACATGAGAAGGATCCAACAGAAAAATTTTGAAACATGAAAAAAACAAAACAAAGTAACTATCCCCCCTCCTCTTAGGGATCATGAGGTGGAATTCCACAGTGGATTCTTTCTATAAAGAATTAATGGAAAGGAATGAAAAGGCATATAAAATATGGATGCCAAAGGCAATAATGGGAATTGACAAGAAAGTGGAAAAACAGAACAAAAAATGTGAATGAAAGATATGAAGAATATAGAATACAAATGTCTTCATACAATAACTAAGAAAATGCCATGAAGGCTATGTTAAACAGTTTGATGAAAATATTTCAGATTGTATATGAAGCCCGCACATTGTACCTCACAGTTTCACTAATGTACGCAGCTATGATTTAATTTAAAAAATGCTAAAAAAAAAAAAAAAAGAAAGAAAGAAAAAGAAACATATGAAGAATATAGAAATAATATGGTGGAGCTTATGGAATTAAAATAGTCAATCAAGGAACTTAAAGATGCAGGAGAAAGTGTTATGAGGAGAACAAAGTATCTTTTCAGACCATAGAGAAGAAAGACTCTCATAGGCAGAAGATAAAGCTCTTGAGCTAATTCAGGCAAATTAAAGAGACAGAAAAGAAGGCAGAGAAAGCAAAACAGTCACTCAGAGAATTAAGGGACATTGTGAAACATTCAAACATATGAATTATAGGTATCCCTGAAGAGGAAGAAGAATATCCCAAAGGAATGGAGGCCCTACTGTAGGATATCATAAATAAAACTTCCAACGTTTCATTAAACATTCTGAAACACTCCTTCTATAAGGTTATCAAATTACAGGTCATATCAATGCAAACAGAGTATCTCCAAGAGACTTTATAAAGAACCAGTCCAAAGTCAAGACAAAAGAGTAAATTCTACAAGCATCCAAGAATAAGTGCCAATTGATCTACAAGGACAGAGCCATCAAGGTATCCAAGCAAGAAGAGAGTGATCATTAACCTTTAACCTTCTTAAAGAAAATAATCTTCATCCCAGAATTATGTATCCTGCTAAACAAAGCTTCAAAAATGACGGAGAAATCAAAAATTTTGCTGACATAAAAACATTGAGGAAATTTGCTAAAAGAAGACCAGCTCTAGCCAAAAGAAAAAAATTATATTATCATAAAAACATTTGCACCAGATTGTTTATCACAGCTCAATTTACAATCGCCAAGATGTGGAAACAAACTAAATGCTCATTAACTCAGGAATGGATTAACAAACTGTGGTAAATGTATACCATGGAATACTATTTAGCAATAAAAAAGACAGTGACTTTACATCTTTTATATTAACCTGGATGGACTTGAAATACATTTTTTTTAGTAAAGTATCACAGGAATGGAAAAGCAAGTATCCAATGTACTCCACACTAATATGAATATAGCAGACAATCTAATTCACACCCACATAGGAGAAAAAATCAATTCAATTTAAGTTGGAGGGAGGAAGAATAAGGGGAGAAGAGGAAATGGGGGATTGATGTGGTCCCACTTAATGGGCACAATGTAGGAGTGTATGGCACACCTTTTGGGTGTGGGATACAACTATGACAGGGACTTTACCTAATAAATTCAAATATTGTGACTTGGTTGGTTGTACCCTCATATTAACCTGAAATTTAAAAAAAATCAAATAGATTTCTTTTCCTTACATTTTATCACATCTCACATTTTAATTCATTTCATATTTGAATCATGACATTCTTGTTTTTTTTTATCTTAGAAGATCCAGTTGCATTTTCATTACATTCTGAACAGAAGAGAACTACAAGTTCAAGTTATTATTAAGGGCTTCTAAGTCTCCATTCTTTTTCTTCCATAGGTCCAAAATTGCACCATTTTAAAAAGCCCCTTTTTATTTATTAATCTAAATTGAACATAATAAGTCTATTTCAGCTGCAAAGTTATGTTTTAGAATTTTTTCCAAATAAAACTATAAAATTCTATCTTTGCATAATTGAAAATATGCTTATTTCGCCTTCAGATCTGATTTATAGTTTCCATATTCAAAATTTGAGTATTTGCCTTGCTTCCTTATTTTCTAGCATGTAGTATCACCCTTAGAAGTCTGATACAAATGTGAAAATTTTGACATTTTTAAGTATCCTTATTTCTTCTCTAGAAGATGTTAAATTTTGTCTTTATACTTGAAGGTTTGAAATTTCATCATAATATATCTAATTTTTAATTATTCTTGACATAATCCTTTATTCCTTTCTTCATTTATTCTATAATAGGTCTCAGTGACAGTGATATAGTATCAGTCAAACCATTTTTAGCAATCATAGTTTTGATTAGCAAGAATTTTTTTTTTCTACATTTGTTCCTTATTCATAGTAGTCTTCTTTTATTACAAATGTATCCTCCCACCTTTCTCTAGGAATATTAATTATAATGAGTAATGTTCTCTTTGATTTATCAGTTTTCTGTATTTCCTTCAGTTAATTATTTTATTTATTTTCTTAAATTTACATTTTATAACTCTTTAATGAAAATTACTTTTCCTTGAATAGGAAGTGTGAGAGAATACCATGGTATAACCGTGATTCCCACTGTTACTTTAAGCTAACTATTATAGAGCATCAGGGTACCATGAGAGAAGGATGGTTTCCAGCTCAAGAATCCTGTTATATACAAAGATTTCATGTCGAGAGAAATATGGATTCATTCTGTTTAATTCTTCTTCATGTGGCTATCCAATTTTTCTGCAACCATTTTTTGAATAGGGATCCATTCCCCCAGTGTATATCATTGTCTGCTTTGTCAAAGATCATTGGCTGTATGTGGATAGTTTTATGGTTTCACTGGTCTATGTCTCTATTTTGTGCCAATATCATGTTGTTTTAGTTACTATAGTGTTATAGTAAATATTGAAGTCTGATAATGTGATATTTCCAGGTTTTTTCTTTCTCTTTAAGATATCTTTGGAAATTTGGGCTCTTTTCTGGTTCCAAACAACAAAAGAAATCTGTGAAATATGAAGATATTTTTATGGGATTACATTGAATTTACAAATCACTATGGGTAGTATGGATATTTTAACAATGTTGACTCTACCAATCTATCAGCATAAAAAGTTTTTCCATTAGTTTATGCTATCTGTTATTTCTTCCTTCATTGTTTCTTAATTCCCTTTATAGAAATCTTTTCCCTCCTTGGTTAAGCATATGCCTAGGTATTTTCTTTGTAGCTATTGTAAATAGTATTGAGTCTTCGATTTCACTCTCACCATGACTGATATGGGTGTATAGGAATAGTACTGATTGTGTACATTGATTTTGTAACCTCAGTCCTTCCTGAATTTATTTAATAATTCCAGGTGTCTCTTGGTGGAGTCTGTAAGATTTTCTGAATATAAGACCAACAGAATGCAATAGTTTGACCTCCTCTTTCCCAATTTAGATACCCTTAATTTCATTGTCTGGCCTGATTGCTTTGGCTAGGACTTCCAGTCCTGTATTGAATAGAAGTGATGACAGTGGGCAACTTGTCTTGTTTTAGTTCTTAAGCGGAATGTTTCAAATTTCCCCCATTCAGTATGATATTGGCTGTGCTTTTGTCATATGTGGATTTTATACTTTTGAGATTTATGTATGTTGAATCATCCTTGCCTCCCTGGGATAAATCCCACTTGGTCATAGTGGATTATTATTATTTTTGGGGGGGGGGTGTTGTTGAGTTCTGTTTTCTACTATTTTACAGATAATTTTTGTATATATGTTTATAAGGGATATTGGCCTATAATTTTATTTTTCTGTTGTGTCCTTTCCTGGCTTTGGTATCACCGTGACACTGGCTTTGTAGTGTGAGTTGGGGGAGAGTCTCTCCTTCTTAAGGTTATGAAATAACTTTTGTAGTAAGGGTACTTGATCTCTTTGTGTCTCATAAACTTCAGCTATGATCCCTATTTCTCACCATTCACAAAAGTTAATTCAAGATTGATAAAAGACTAAAATGTATGACGTGAAACTACAATAATTCCAGAGGAAATATGGAAAATTATTTCTTTTCTTTCTTTCTTTTTTTTTTAAAGACAGAGTCTCACTATGTCACCCTTAGCACCTCAAGGTGGACTTAAGCAATTCTCTTGCCTCAGTCTCCCAAATAGATGGGACTACAGGCACCCACCACAATGCCCAGCTATTTTGTTGTTGTTGTTCTCATTGTTGTTTAGCAGGCCTGAGCCAGATTCAAACCCACCAGTCCCAGTACATGTGGCCAGCGCCCTACCCATTGAGTACTGGCACCAGTTGGAAAATTTTTCTTGATATTGGCCTAGGCAAATAATTTATGATTAAGACCCCAACATTAATTATAGCATGAAAAAATAAATTAATGGGACTTGATTAAATTAAATGGCTTCTGTATAGCTAAGGAAATAATAAACAGACAACATAGACAATCTATATAATGAGAGAACATATTTGCAAATTATACTTCTGATAAATGGCTAATGTCCAAAATCTACAAAGAACTTAATTCAGCAAGGGAAAAAAAATCATTAAAAAGTGGCCAAAAGACATGAACAAAAGCATTTATAAAGAAAATAAATTAATGACCAATAAACATCTGAAAAATGCTCAGTGTCACTAATCATCAGGGAAATGCAAATTAAAACCACACCTCACCTCGTGTTAGAATGGCTTTTCGGTGGCACCTGTGGCTCAAAGGAGTGGGGAACCAGCCCCATATGCTAGAGGTGGCAGGTTCAAACCCAGCCCTGGCCAAAAACTGCAAAAAAAAAAAAAAAAGGAATGGCTTTTACTAAAAAATCCAAAACAATAGATGGTAGCATGGATTCAGATAGAAAGTAATGCATATACACTGTTGGTGGAACTGCAAATTAGTACAACCTTTATGGAAAAGAGTTTGGAGATTCCTCAAAGAACTAAAAGTAGACTGATCTAGCAACCCTACTACTGGGTATCTACCTCAAGGAAAATAAGCCATTTTATCAAACAGACACTTGCACTTAAATGTTTTTGCAGCTCAATTCACAATTGCAATGATGTGGAATCAACCCAAGTGCCCACCAATTCATGAGTGGATTAATAAAATGTGCTATTTGTATACCATGGAGTACTACTGCCATAGAAAGGGTGAATTAATACCTTTTGCAACAATTTGGAGGGAACTGGAGAAGGTGATCTTAAGTGAAGTATCTAAAGAATGGGAAAATAACACAATCTGTACTTGCTATTAAGTTGGAACTAACTGGTGAGCACACATGTGAATGGACAGAAGTAAAACTCAGTGGAAAACAAGCAGGGGTGAGGGAAGTTAAGGTATAAATGAATATCTACCTAATGCGTACTAAAAGCTATTTGAGTGAGGGGAACACCTCTAGCCAAGAACTCAAGCATTAACAAAATCAATCCATGTTACCAAATAGGTTTGTATTACCGTAATATTTGATACAAAAATGATGACAAATTAAAAATAAATAAAACTTGAAACAACAACAAAAAAACTAGATAGACTTCACTCCACAGGTAGCAGCTTTGCTGTGCTTTATCCCCAAATGGTGCTATGAGGCTGCCTTGTTTGATTTATTCTTCTATGTTGAATTCTGCTACTCCTCTCTCCAACCCCAATAGACACGTCATGTGTCTGCCACTTTCTTTAGGAAACAGATTTCTGGTGTCTTACACAGGTCAGGCCAAGAGCTGTAGACAGAGCTCTGTAAACTTGGATAGCGGAAAGGAAAATTGGAAGGATTTACCTTCTCAGTAATTTCTGAATGCTACAGGCAACCCCCAATTAGCTCTGCTGATTGCTTCTATCTAGACAACTCCACTAGGACACTTCAAACCTGCTCACTCTCACTCTTAGTGCATTTCAGAACCTATGCTCCTACCTTTCCTTACAGCTTTCTCATCTCGATATTTCATCTTTGGCTTCCTATGCTCTATATATTCATCAACATAATCTTATCTTCTTTTGTGCCTTTCAGAAATTCTCCAAAACTTGTCATCTACTATGACACTTATCAGAGCTTTTAGGGATGTGATGATTATTTCTTACAAACAAAATCTTTATAGTCATGCCATTGGCATGTTCGGAGAAACTGTAAATGGATATATGCTCTTAGTAACTTATTTTGATCTGAACACACACACATATATACATACACCCATATACACATATTATAGAATATATGAATTAAAGTGAATTTTCCATAGGTAATGATAGTGTAGGCCTGAAATCAACAATATTATTCTGATAGAGCAATTGTGCTAGAACAGTATTTTCAACCTTTGTAAGGTACAAAATCTTATTTTATGTATCACTTTAAACAAGGTAGCATGTAAATAAAGGTGATGGGGTTGAAGAGATGATAAAACATAAAATAAGGAAGAAAATAGCATAAACACAATAATTATTAACAGAGAGATCCAGGGTAATCCAGCAAAAGTTGAGCAAATTTGTTTTAATAATAGACAAAGAAAGAGAGAAAAATCAAGTCATTCAAAGATCATAGTATTCCAGACACACAAAGTTCAATCCTCCAAACAGCAAGGTTTTTATATACATTATTTTTCATGCTTAGAAAAAAATTCTTTAGTTCCTAAAATACATAGGTTATGTCAGAAAAATGATGCAGTTAAGTTCTCATCTAGAAACCTGAGTTCTACACACAGGTACAGAACCGTCTGCACATGAAGGTTTAGTTTGTGCAAGAATAACAGGAGAGCCTCAGCATTTCTAACCTGACGATGTCACACAAAAATTTTCATTAATTTTTGGTATCACTTGATACTGTAAATTATTCACAAAGTCTTTTGGCAGCAGATAAGAAATTAAAGTGAGCCAATACCATTCCCTTTCTACTCTGGGGGTCAAAGTTCTCTTAGAAGGCAATATAACTTTGTGAATCATATGTCCAGAGCAAATACTTAGATGTTTAAACCTGAAGCCTTTCGCCAGAGCCATACTTAAGCCATATACTAAAATTTATAGGTGTTCCTTTAATATTCTCATGGGTTCCATCAGGTGACTTAAATAGATGGATGTATTTGCACATGGTTATATAAAGTTAACTTTAACCTATATTAGGTAGTACTTAGACTGAGGCAATTTTCAAGTGCACATATTATTATTTTATATCATAAGGTAAATTATATTAATTTTTATTTTATTCTTATAAAGTCAGACCTAAGAACAAAGTTGTAGGAAACATATGTCCTGATTTCAAAACACATTGCAAAGCTATAGTAATTAAAATAGTCTGGTATTGACATAGATACAAATAGATCCATGGGATTGAAAAGAACCTAGAAATAAAGCTTATGTAGGCCTTAATTTTTCTTTTATACTTACAAAGTCAGACATAAGATTAAACTTCTTGGTGCACTAAAAGTATCCTTTGGTAAGGAAATCTAGAGAAATGGAACACAAAATGGTTCCATTTTTGTATTCCATTTGTATTTTATGTATCACTTTAAACAAGGTAGTATGTAAATAAAGGTGATGGGGTTGAAGAGATGATAAAACATAGAAAAGGAAGAACATAGAATAAACACAATAATTATTAACAGAGAAATCCTGGGGGCTCCATCATCAACCATAAATGACATATATATCTCATAATTTAAACTTGCATGTATAAAAAGCTTATAACCTATTTTTCTAAAATATTTCCTTTTTAATTATTCTGTTATTTAAATTATATAAAACCTAGTTAGAACTAGGCACATTCTACAGCTCTTCATATCTTATGTAGTCCACTCATCATCGGCAAGACTTAATTTAAAAGAGCTGGCAAAATCCTTTTCTCACATTCTTTCCTCAGCCTATAAAATAGGAACCATGGCTAATTCTTCCACCTTTTCAGGTAAGTACTGGGAAGGAAATTGCTACCATCTTCTTCCTTCTTCTTATTCCTTCCCCTCCTTGGGAAGAATAGTGACTTGCTAATTGGTGCATAGAGACAAAGGCTATAGCTTGTAAGTAATGCACATTCTTGACATCAGCTTTCCTTTCCTCTCTCAGTCTTCAGTATATTCACTAGGGATGTGTATTCTCTCTCACTTCTTCTGCTCTTATGCAAGAAGCTCAAGTGAATTAGAATAAGGTCAAGACTCTCCCAGCCTTGGCTTGCTGAGATCTGAAGTACATGAAAGGTCAATATTCTCTGTCTGGTTCAACAGGTAAAAAAAGCTCTGGTAAAAATATCTAAAATTCTAAAAAAAGACAAAAAAATAAAAAAAAGAAAGAAAGAAAAAGAAAAAGAAAGAAAGAAAGCCGCAAGGACTAGTTGGGAAAGAAGGATGCAACAGGAAGTCTCACTTTGTCTTCAAAGCCCAAACTCCTTCACAATACTGTTTGTTTGTTTGTTTGTTTGTTTGTTTGTTTGTTTTGGAGACAGAGCCTCAAGCTGTTGCTGCCCTGGGTAGAGTGCCGTGGCATCACAGGTCACATCAACCTCCAACTCCTGGGCTTAAGTGATTCTCTTGCTGAGGCTCCCAAGTAGCTGGGACTACAGGCACCCATCACAATGGTTGGCTATTTTTTGGTTGTAGTTGTCATTGTTTGGCAGGCCCAGGCTGGATTCAAACCCACAAGCCCTGGTGTATGTGGCTAGCACCTTAGCTAGCAGCTGAGCTACAGGTGCTGAGCCCACAATATCTTAATATTTTAATTATTATCTCATTTTTTTTAGTTGTCCTCAATTAGGTTAGAGCTTAGAAGGTAGGACTAGGGATAAATATTTATTACCTCACTAGTCCTTAACAATCAATAAGAAAGTACTTACTTTACTTATTTCCAAAAATACTAGTAATTTTTTCCAAAAATTCTTTCCAAACTTCAAGAAAACAAAAGTGATATTAGGTCATTATTTTAGTTTAGCTTACGTATTATTATAGATGAATGCAATCCACCTTAAACAAATTAATAATCAGCCTTCATAAAGGTCCTTTGCAAAATCATAAAGGAGGAAGAAAAAGCCTCTTATAAATGTAAAATGTAAAACATATCCTCACTAAAGCCCATGAAATTAAAAAAAGTTATACATCTTTAATGGATTTTAATTTTCAGAATACATTGATAAAATTACAGTTGCTATCATACAGCAGTAGAATTACTTCCGTATTAGTACAGAACAAAATCATCCTTTTGTACATTTGGTATATGCAAACACTACTTGGTTCAGAACTACAATTCTTTTTTTCTCCTTCAGTGTATCAAAGATGCTGTAAGCATTTTGATGGTTAAAATACCAATGTTCATTTTTCTGTACAAGGTGAAAGATACTATTGCAGACTCTCTGCCCATAAGCTAGTATTTGATAGAAACATTGTGCATTAGAGGTTTTAAATATGTCCAGTAACTTTCTTCAATTATCCTTTGTTTGAATTCTCAGAGTCAATCAGGCACTCAAAGAGGCTCCTCTGAATTTTGGCTGTTACCTTAGGGTTTTGTTTAGTTTCTTTTTTTTTATTTTTTATTTTTATTAAATCATAATTGTGTACATTAGTGCAGTCAGGGGGGCACAACATGCTGACTTCATATACAATCTGAAATATTTTCATCAAACTGTTTAACTTAGCCTCATTGCCTTTTAATCACTGTATGAAAGACATTTGTATTCTGCATTTAGTAAATTTCACCTGTACCCTTCTAAGATGCACTGTAGGTGTGGCCCCACAAATTACCCTCCCTCCACCCCAACCTCTCTGCACCCCTCCCCTGCCTTGCCCCTTTCCTCATATTCTTGTGCTATAGTTGGGTTATAGCCTTCAAATGAAACCTATAAATTAGCTTCATGGTAGGGCTGAGTACATTGGATACTTTTTCTTCCATTCTTGACATACTTTTCTAAGAAGAATATGTTCCAGCTCCATCCATGTAAACATGAAAGAGGCAAAGTCTCCATCTTTCTTTAAGGCTGCATAATATTCCACAGTGTACATATACCACAATTTATTAATCTATTCATGGGTCGATGGAATCCATGAAATTGCTTTACAACGAAGATATTTGTTATAAAAATAACACATTTGTTAATTTGTTTTAAAAAGATGTTTGTTTAAAAATCACTTTCTAACAAAGGTAGTTGCACCAGAATGTTTATGGCAGCCCAATTCATAATTGCTAAGTCATGGAAGAAGCCCATTTTATTTTTTTATGGTATACTTTAGAACATAAAGGTGCAGGCTGAGTTTTCATTTGTGGACCTGCCCAAGAAGCCCACATGACTGTTGGTCTCAGCTCAGGCCCCAGCCCCACCCCTTGGGAGCTAGTTAGAAGCTTTGTTAACCAGTTTGACGTCTGCATTCCAAAGTGTATGTAACATCAGCACATTGTTGCATTAATGCATTTAATTATAAATGCATTAATGTACACCATTATGATTTAATTTAATAAATTAAAAAAGAAATAAAAAACAAATGCACGTCCTTGGGCCTCCCCTGCATCCTGCTGAGTCTCATGCTGCAGGCTGGGCTGGTGTTTCTTTTGTGGCTGTCCTGGTGGTGCCCATGGAGTTAAGTGCAAACTGCAAAACATGGTCCACCCCCGGCATCAAAGCCACAGGCCCGAGAGGAAAGCTTGTGCACTCCGTTAGGAATTTGGGGGAGAAACTGTATTGAATTTGGAGAGGAACTTGTTTTTACTGAGATGAGTGAACCACCGCAATTCAGATCCCGAGTGAAACTTGAGGAAGCAGAAGAGGGTGTGGTCTGTACATGATCCAGTTTATCTGATTCTTAGCGAAGCCTGGATTCTATAGATTGATAGTGAAGGGAGGGGGGAGAGAATAGACAGGGAAGGAGAGAGAAAGAGAGAGAAAAGAGAGAGAAGAGAGAGGCAGGGAGGAGAGGAGGGAGAAAAGGGAAGAAAGAGAAGAGAGAAAGAGAGAAAAGTAGTAGAGAAACAGCAGAGAGATGGGGAGAGGGAGAGAATTGGAGGTGGGGAGGAGACAGAGAAATGGAGAGAGAAAAGGGGAAGAGAGAGAGAGAAAGGGGGGAGAAAAAGAGAGGAAAGGGAAGGAGAGAAGGAGACAGGGAGAGAGGAGAAAGAGACAGCTTCCCCTCTGAGAGAGACGGTGGGGAGGGCGAAGAAAGAAGAGAGAGAGAGAAAGAGAAAAATACCTGGGGGAAGGGAGAAATAGAAGACAGAGGGAGAGAGAAGGAGAGAGGATAGACAGGGAAAGGGAGAAAGGAGAGAAAAGGATGAAGAAAGAGAGGACAGAGAAGTGGAGTAGAGAGAAAAGAGAGAGAGAGAAAGGGGGAGAGAGGAAAAGGGAGAAGAGAAAGACAAAAGGAACACCGGAGAAGAAAGAGAAGAGAGAGAAAGAGAAATAGGACAGAGAGAAAGAAGAGAAAAAAAATACATAGGGTAAGGGAGAAACAGTGGAGAGAATGGGGGGGGACGGGGAGAGAAAAATGGAGTAGACAGAAAGACAGGGAGGGAGGGAGAGAGAGGGGAGAGAGAAAGAGGAAAAGGAAAGAGAGAAAGAGAGAGGAGAGAGAAAGAGAGGGACAGGAAGACAGGAATAGGAGAGAAAAGGGGGGAGAAAGAGAGAGACAGAGGGGAGAGAGAAGGGAGAAGGGAGGAGAGAAAAAGAGAGGGAGGAGAAGAGAGAGAAAGAGAGATCGGACAGAGAGAGAGGTAATGACAAGGGAGAGAAAGAAATAGAGAAAAATATATAGGGGGAGAGAGAGAGGAAAAGGGAGGGAGAAGGGACAGAGGAGAGTCAGGTGCGCTCTGCGTCAGAGGTGATACCACCTGTGTCCACCCGGGGGCCTCCTGGAAATGCAACTGACGCTCCAGAACTGGGGAGGGTGGTCGTGTCCTGGCCAAGGTGAAGCCGCCTCCCCCACCCTGGGCGTGCATTTGAGGGCTCTTCCCTCCCTCTGGGCTGCAGTCGGACCCCCAGAAACAAAGACCTCACAGGCTCTGAGGCTGCCACCCTTGCACACACTGTACGTGACCCTGCGATGGGCAGGTGAGTCGGTACAAAGACGTCACTGCCCCGT